>JAGFPH010011629.1:11956-33670 GCA_018207615.1 Philaenus spumarius | reverse complement strand
TATTTTTTCTAACTAAATCAAAAAAATCATGTGTCAAAGGGTTAAGTAGTTTACAGTACATTTAATTTTTCGTTAGGTACTAAAGATTTTTTATCTTTAACAATTTTTGTTAGTTATATGTATTTTATAAATAAACCAATTTTAACAAATTTAAGTTACAAGCTAGCAATTAATTTTAGGAAATATACTTGCTATTAGTCAAGAAAATGTACCTTTTCATTACTGAATATGTTCCATCAGTAACAGTTCCATTACTGTAGTTACATAAACATTCTGTAATAGTTATATATTAAATAAACTAAATTTTCAAAAACTTGTATTTTTATTTTACCAATAAACTGACCCAATAACTCACTGTTTCCTCATAGTTTTTAAAAGGAACATAAAAACTTATAGCGCTTCGCTAGGCCATTTACCTTGAGACCAACATTTATTTTTTCAGTCTTCGTTTGCTTCGTACACACACACATAAACACCACGATAAACATACTGTACATATTAAACTGTGTACCTTTAACATATTAATAGGACATGTATATAAATTAAATCACGTTTTTACCTTAGAGTAAGTGCCAATCTCTCCTTAGCTGAAATTGTGTTCTTGTAGTTTGTGTATGGTTTTCTGATGTCTTCTTCTATTTCTTCCAAAGTTCATCAAACGATCGTTTTGACATGCGGAAGTATCCAAAAAACTTCCTGTCGTCTTCTCTTAGGTCGTCAAACAAAGTATGGAATACACCTTTAGATGACCTTCCTAATAAAAAAGGGATGCACTCCGATACTCCTCTTCTTTCTGCGTTTTCTTTTTCTCAGTAAGAGAAGAAGCAACATATCCTCTTCCTCACTTGACGAAGACATCTTTAAAACTGACGCTAAATATATCAGCAGTCGGCCACGGCAGGCGCTAGGCCGGGCCACTGCTGTGGCTTGCATGCGCCACAGGTGTAGCCAGCCCGCGCAACACCACGGTGGCGAACGCGCACCACTGCAGTGGCTCTGTATAATAAGGCTCTAAGGCAAAGGAAAATTATATCAAGACGGCATTGGCTTTTGAAAAACGACTGTTTTGACTGGGCATTAACCAACTGTGACAAATTTCGTAGCTGTAGAAGGATATATAGGCATTAAAATTAAGGTAATCACCTTTTTATATCTCTTGATATGTTATATCAATGCCTAGTTATTATAATTTTGTTATTTTTAAATACAAATTTGTTAGTAATATTTTTCTGAAAACCCAACCTATTTCTTGGTATCCAGGGGCAACTTTGGTACAATGTTACCCTGAGCGGGCTAAAGTTTCACCTGTAAACAATATTAAGGCAATACTACTGATATTCTGGTTATTTTTGTGTTCTAGGAATTCTCTAAAAATGCATAAAACTTAACAGGAGAGTACTTGGATCAAGATTGTATAGAAACTGGTCAGATGAAAAACTTGAAAAATGCCTAGAAAATATTAGGTCAGGTATTAGATCTCAGAGACAGGCAGCAGTATTCTATAACATTCCAAGAAGAACCTTAAAAAATAAAATAAAGGGCAAATTCACAAGAAAAACCAGGTAGGCCTACTATTCTTTCTAATGCAGAAGAAAATGTTTTGATCGAGCATATCAAAGTTTTAAGTGAGTTTGGATTTCTATTGACAGAAACAGACCTTCGGTTTGCAGTAAAAATCTATCTTGATAGGAAGGGTAAAGTTTCCGACTTTCGACATAATCTTCCAGGTTATGACTGGGTGAAATTGTTTTTAGTCCGCCATAAAGAACTATCAAGTAGAATATCAAGCAACATTAAAAGGGTACGTGCAGCAGTAGATAAGACCGTCATTGATACATATTTTGAACATCTTAAAAAGAGTTTGGAAGGATTTACTAATGTTAATTGTTGGAATTTTGATGAGACAAATTTAACAAATGACCCTGGAAACATCAAAGTTATTTGTAAAAGAGGAGCTAAATATGTTGAAAACATCATGGATACCTCTTTAATGCTATGTGGAAATGCTGAGGGTGAAATATTAACTCCATATGTTGTTTACAAGGCCGAGAAAATGTGGGATCTTTGGACAGAAGGGGGTCCTAAAGGCTGCCGCTACAACAGGTCAAAAAGCGGCTGGTTTGATGCGCTTATTTTTTACGATTGGTTTTTTTCACAGGTGTTACCGAAACTAAAAAAAAAATGATGGTCCAAGAGTACTGATAGAGGATAACCTGTCGTCTTATATCTGTGAAAAAGTCATTCTAGCCTGCCTAGAAAATAACATTACATTTGTATGTTTACCCCCAAATTGAACTCATCAGACACAGCCTTTAGACGTGGCCTATTTTCACCCATTAAAATCTGCATGGCGAAACATTTTAAGAGAGTGGAAGAAAAGTTCAGATGGAGAATCATGCTCTTCTCTCTCTAAAGAAAGCTTTCCATCTCTGTTAAGACAATTAGTTGAAGTAGCTCTTGCTGATAAAGGAAGAAATCTTAAAGCAGGCTTCTCAAAATGTAGAATTTTTCCTTTAAATAAGGAACAAGTTCTAAACAGACTGCCTTGTTGGTGATGCTTTTCTGGAAGCTGTGAAGTTTAAAAGGTGGGACATAGACAATGAAACTGGCAAGCATATATAAACAAAATTAAGAAGGTGAATGTTGAACCAGGCAAAAGTATCTGCCCCGATGATTTTCTGGTGCCAGAACTCCCAGAGAGTGAAAAAAAGAACAATAGAGGAAGGCCTAAAACAACATCCAAAGATACAAACTTTTTACCAGGTCCCAGCAAAACATTAAAAGACAAGAAACTAATTGAACGTGAAGAGTCATCTGATGATTCAGGAAAGATCTGATGATTCAGATGACAGTTCCTTCTCTCTTCATGATAATATTTTCGAGGATCCTATTGAGTTCTCTGATTTCATCTCAGAAAATGAAGTCGTAGACTTCGATGATGTGTTACCTGAACTAGTTGAAAAAGAATCTTTCTGCATTGGCGACTTTGTAGTTATTTCATATAATTATCTCTTCTACCCAGGATGAGTTACATCAATTAACAAAACACCCAATGATGAAGAACTCCCTATCTTAGTAGGCTGTATGACAAAAGGCAAGAAATCATGGAAGTAGCCCGAAAGAAAGGATATTTTACCATGTGATTGGTGTGATATTGTAGCGTTTCCTTTTGTTTTGAAACAGCACCGAGTTTTAATTATTTATACCTCAGAATATAACTCCACCTAATGTAGAGTAGAGGCAACTTCGTCAACACTCGTGCTTTCACAAGTGCATGATTTTTAAAAGGAAGGCGCACTTAAACTACATTCTTATTCTAGTAACAGTTCTGGCCACGCCAAGCGCTACCTGCCTTCGTCTTCATCTGACACATTTTATTCTATTCGCCAGTTAGACCTAGCTTCGACATCTTGATTTTGCTTAAGCGTCCCTTAGTAATGTACGACGCAGTTTAATATGTTCTTTTGGAGTGATACTTAGTATTTTTTTGTCGTCATTTTCTTTATAAGCTTTGAGCTTATAATAAATATGCATCATTAAACAACAACACCAGGTAATAGCTTTATTTAATTACCGTTTTGTTTTCTTGCGAGAGCTAGACAATGGAATGTTCTGTATTTTTATGTTTGTTCTAAATATTCTATGCAGTGAAATTACAGTATACTTTTGTAATTAATAGATCTAGTTTAAATTTTGAAAATAGCTTCGTTGTATACTTTTATAAAAGAAAAGCTAAGTGACATTTTACTTAACCTAGTAGCCTGAACTGTTTTAGAGTAACCTTGCCTAGCATTTTCAGAAATAGCCTATAGACATATCTTTCAGAAATAGCCTAAACCGACACAAATAGTATTCTTTTATACAGAATAAATTTACAGTTACAGCATTGTTTGATTCTTAAAGTGAATATTTTAAGGTGAATTTATAGAAATTTGCAAAGTTTAAGTGAGACCAAACTATTGAGTTTGTTATATAGAATGATTATAATCATTACAGAAGAAAACTTTATTTATTGCATAAGAGTAATATCTCAATTTACTTGTCAGTCTGAACTCAACTACATTTAACAAGGGCAGAACAGGCATATTTAATTAGACCTAATGTCTTGCTGTAGTATGCCACATGGCAAATTGTACAAGTTGAAACCAACTACAACATGAAAGAACAACTACGTGTAGTTTCTGGTGTAATTCAAATATATATACTCTATGTTTTACTAAATACTTTTTTAGAAGATGAATTAATTCTGTATTGTTTTTCAACAGTAATTACTGGTCCTAGGATAGCCTACTAAGCTACTAGTCCATATGATTCAATAGGCCTAACAGAAAACTTAATTTATGTAATGCTGCAAACTATTCAGCTCCGCATCAGCTGTTGCTGTCAACGCTGCTCACCAAAAATGCGATAAGTGTAGGCAAAGTTTTTATTTCATCTAGTGACATTCTCGTCAAAAACTACGAACGACGATATTTTCTAGTGTATTACTTTCATCAAAAGGGCTATAATTGTTTAATGAATTAATGATACTAATTTAAAATTGTATTAGTTTTAAGCTATTTAATTTATATTAAAGGGTGGCGCAGGCATGCAAATTTAGAGATTTCAACCTTCCAGAGGTTATATCTCTAGATTACAAAAGGTGATATCACCATTTTTCCAAATTTTTTTTTTTTAAACAACTTTATTAACTTCATCTTTTTTTTATAATTTATGAATGGCCAAATTTTTTTTTTTAAAATATATATAACCTAATAACTAAGTACATTGATGTTCTAGTATTTTTTTCTCAGAAATTGTGTACATTTGTAACATTGTGTTACTGCTTTTTCTTTTATGTAATGTTGAATATGTACTTTTTATTAAATTAATTGCTTGAATAAATTATATTAAAGGGTGGGGTTTTCTTTGTTTTCTTTAATTGTCAGGGAGGGATTTTTCTTTTGATTCATTTGATTTTTTTATGTAAATTTAAATAATAATTATTTCTTTTCTGGGGCATGTAAATTTTTTATAAAAACTTTTCTCTAAGGGCATATAAATTTTTATTTAATAAACAAATTGTTCATTACTTATTTCTTTTGTATTTTTGTGTCTTTACCTGTGAAGAACATTTCAGGTGTCTTGCTTTCGTCAGTTAAGATAAACGAGGTTCAAAGGGTAAATTCTTAATAGGGTAATAATCAAATATCTTCGAATACATGTGCTGTCTTTAGGGTGCGGGCCTAGTTCGACTTCCAATTCAATAATTCTTTCTGTAAGACGGCACAATATAAAAAAAAATTAAACCCCAAACTCTTCTGCGCAGAGGATACTTCTCTGTCCCTGAACTAGATTTATTCAGCACCCAACCTTCTCCAGATGATTTTGATAATTTTTTGTATATTTTTTCTAATGTCTTATTGTTTTCATTGTATTAAAGACCAAGTGATTTGTTTTATCGTTTCTATTTACTTTAAAATACCTTTGAACTCTCCAAATATGATTAATTTATTGGAAATATTTTTTCCAATGAAATGTCCCAGAGCAACTTTACTCCAGTCTTAAATATCCTATCAATGGAAAATCATGACTGGGTCAATGTTGTTCTTCGTCAGGGCAACATTAACCCACTTATATATATATAGGTGTTCAAACACTTATGGACCCAGCAGTAGTTTGAACCCACTTATACGGTGAGCTCAAATGTCTTGTGTATCTCCGATTTTCGATCTTATAAATTAGATGAATACGTTCACTATATACTCACGCACTTTTGGACCCAGTGGCAAAGTGGGTTTAAAAGTGCGTGAAATCTAAGACATGGTAGTTTCTATATTAGTATTTGCGTTCTTTTGACAGAGTTATATGTTTTAAATATATTATGTAAATAATCGTATATACGGATGTGTCTGTATGTTATTTTTGATATAAAAAACGTATGAAAAACATATCACATATCTTAGTAGTTATAACCTACAACATGTTCAGTGGCCAATACAGGAAAAGTCTTAAAGACTAATTTAAAATATTAAAACTGACTTTTTATGTTTAAGGTTCATGTATGTAGTCTGGATTTTCAAATAATTCAACATCTAGTTTGTCTAATTGGTGGTTACCTTCAACATTGCTGATACGGGAAATGTTTAAAAATGAATTTTCTTACATTTTGTGTATATTAAAGGTTGTTGTATTTTTTGACTTTTAAGATGTGCTTATTGAATTGTGATTTTAAAACCAACAATAGTTTGTCTAATTAGTGGCTACCTTCAATACTGCTCGTACGTTAAACGTTTTAAAATTATTATTATTATTAGTAGTAATTTTAAATGTAAATACATTTATTTCTCCCCATTTCATCTTAATATTATATAATAATTAGCTAATTTTGGTAGATTTATTTAACAGTTTTTTTGGGAATATAAATGTAGTTGATATTTATGTTACATTATCGTATAATAAACTTTGACTCAAATATTATATTAATAAACTCTAAATTAACACAATTGTCATATGTTTACAAGATCAGATGTTTTTAATATCTTCAAGTGTGAAAGAGTTGAATTTGCTGACAAAATGTCCTGAGAAAAGCTATTTCCGATAGTTGTAAAGATCCATTGGAAAAAGAGCTTTCCAACAACTCAAACATAGTTCAAATATACCTAAATATAAATAAGTTTATTTAATACAAACACATTTTACCTTTTTTATATATTAATATGAATTTACACAGTGTCCATTATCAAACTATCCATTATCCAATTAATCCTAAAATCTTCTACCTTCTAGAGCATTTTTTATAAGTTTCGTACTTTATTGTAACTGTGTGTGGTAGCTAATTATTAATTTAATATAACATGGTCATAACACTGCTTTTTTGTATTTGATAACAAATTAGCAATACATTTTGACTTCATTTATAGATTGGATCACATAAAATTATACCATTATATACTGTTTTTGATAACTCCTTAATTACAAAGTAATCATAGCGTACTACTTAACCACCTTGGTAAGGACGTAACACTCTATTATAGCAGCTAAAAAAGTTTTATTTTTTAAAAGACGGAACCTAATAAAATAAAAATTCAGAAATGTTTTCAAATAACAAGGCATTACCTTTGTATTGTATATGGTAGGGGAATGTAAATATAATATAATTTAGATATATTTCTGCAAAGATTTCATTAAAAAAAGTTTAATACAATTGCAATTAATAATAGTTTGTTATTATGTATCGTTTTTATTACTAACACATAAAATCTAGGATCTAGGTATAGCGAGATACAAGATAGGTGTGTATAATAGTTTTAATACATGGTTTAAACTAAACATGTTTGTGGAGTATGTCTCAGGAATCGAGAACTATATTACGAATGACAACCCACGAGTGATTACGAGTAAGGCCCTTCCCGCTTGCAATCCAATTCATTGTTTTTGTCGAGTTGTATATTATACACATTAACTGTTTAGACTACACGTACAGATAACAGTATGGAGAGTGATGCAAAGTTTGAAGAATGATATCACCATGTTAAGCAAGGACCTCTCTAATTTAGGCTACTAGTTTTTCTTTGGTATTTCCTATAAGTATTTAATCACATTAATATAATGTGCCTATGTTTAAGTAAGTAATATATAAGTTGTCAATGTTTAATCAAATGATAACATTTACATGGTAACTATAAATGGTTAATATTTTTCGGGTGTATCCGTACTTTAAATGTAAAATCGGAACCCTTATAGGATTACTTGTTGTCTGCCTCCCATAATAGATTTTCTCGAGAACGGATCGCAATAAAATGTATCATAAATATACAGCACATCTATCTAAACAATCATAATTAAATACAACTTTTACTATAAATAGTGGGTACCAAACATTGGTGCAATAAAACGATATTTTATGATAGGCCTCTATCGTTTAGAAAAAAATTACTTTTAAGAATAATTAACTATTATTATTTTTTTAAATTTAGATTTAATATTTTTAAAAGACAAATAATTTGATCTTTTGTTTTTCTCTGTACGTTTCATTACCCTTATATAAGGCTCTAAAATATATTGACAATTTACGCGCCAAAACGGTATGTTCGGCATAATAAGCGTATTTTTCTAAACGATCTTCATTAATATTTCAGTATTGGTATTTCAGTTAGGATATATGTAAGAATTTCAAAACTATGTTTGTTTTAGTTATTATTTATAATATGCTGTTTTCGATATTTTAGCGAAAATTTTAGTAATAGGCTATCATACCCTCCTTTTATTTGGAAAATAATACCATTTTTAAGACAAAATACAAAAAAACAGTGGTGACACACTTACTCATAAACATTACAGACAACGTGTATAGCAGATAAAACATTTTATGAAAACATAATTAACGTTTTATGGATTACCATGTGTTGTAAGTCGTCACCTTTTTTCACTTGTACTCACCCACCGTTGTGTAACTATATCTTCCAATTATTTTTGTTGTTATAGGTTTTAACATAGTTTGAATATATTCGACGTAATTTCTATAGTATTTTGTTGGTTGTTAAATAGTCCTTCGTATAAGTGTAGTAATGATGCATCGGAAGAGTAGTTAAATATTTTATATGACCATGTTTATATTGTGGACAATAATTGTAAGCAGGAAATATATGAAATGAAAGGATATTATGAATTAAAACATTTTTATACAAAATCAAACATTATTATTATTGTACATTGTATATGTTTTGTATTTCACAAATAAACAAACATACAACGTTTAAAATTAAATATAATCCATTAAAAAAAGTCAAGTTTAACATAAAAGGACATCTTATACTTTGTTTAAAATGTATTTTACACATGTTAAATTTAATATTATATAAACATAGCTCTATACAAAGCGACGGGTTTCAACATATTAAATCGTTTAAAATAAAATATAAACATAAATAAATCGCTTAAAAAAAGACAATTTCAAACATAAAATTACATCTTATACTTTGTTCAAAGTGTATTTTACAGATGTTGAATTTAATATCATATAAACATTGTTTTATACAAAACGTCTGTTTTCATTATACCGGGTGTTCGGAAAGTCTGGAAAAGGCTTCATATTTCGTATATAAGGACAATTTGAATGTAGATGCGATTCAGGAACCTATTCTATGTAAAAATACTATTTTATTCGGATTTCAAAAAATGTATCCGCCATATTGGATCCGCCATTTTGAATGTAACTTTTTTTTTTAGTGGGAAGGTTGTCATGTGATACATCATTTCGATGTAGAATTTCAAGATAAAACCAACGGTGAAATTTGCACATCCATATCTTTAACCGATTATAAAGAGCGGCCAAAAAACAACGAAATCGTGTTTTCCGATTTTGCCCCATTTTAATGTACTATTTTTTGAAAAAATATTAATTATTATGCTTTTTGGATTTCGAATTAAATAAGCTTTTAAACGATATGCCACACAACGATATTTGGGAGTATTTAAAATGTTTGAATTACAGCCATTTTAATTTTTTTAAACCGATTTTGAGTGGTTCAACCAAATATTGTTGTATGGCATATCGTTTGAAAGCTTATTTAATACTAAATCCAAAAATAATAATAATAAATATTAAAAAAAAAAATAGTACACCAAAATGGGGCAAAATCGGAAACACAATTTCGTTGTTTATGGCCGCCATTTTAATCAGTTAAAGATATGGATGTGCAAATTTCACAGTTGGTTTTCTCTTGAAATTCTACATCGAAATGATGTATCACATGACCACCTTCTCAATAAAAAAAAAGTTACATTCAAAATGGCGGATCTAAGATGGCGGATAATTTTATTGAAATCTTAATAAAATGGTAATTTTACATAAAGTAGGTTCTAGAATCACACCTACCTTCAAATTTTTATTATATACGACACATGAAACCTTTCGTATATACAAACTTTCCAGACTTTACAAACACCCGTGTAACGTTTAAAACAAACAACAAAAATATTAAATTTAGAAAGACAAGTGCAAACTCAAAATTACCTCGTGCAATTTACCCGTAACTATATAATTATTGTAGTTCAAATTATAAAAATGTATATTTATTTATTGTTAATTTAGTATAGGGTACAAAAATGTTCTAACTATTTAGTTTACATTACAATATAACAATGGTGCCCATTAAAAAAAGACACTGTATAGGATACGACACTTTGTTACGATGTTTTAAATCTGCAAACAACAAACATTTTTACACTTATTTTTTGGAATTGCGTCTAATTTCATTAAATACCCAAGCTTTTACCTGAGCTAGTTTTTATCCAAGAAAGGATGCAAGTTCGAAAACTGGTTGTTTCCCTTCACGGTTTCCATTCGTTTTGCGCGAAGGAAGCGCCCATTGAAACGGATACCAAGTCCTTCAGGAAGAAGGAAAGATTAGGTACAACAGCTAGGCAGTAGTAGTGTTGTTGCCACCTGCCAGTTGCTTTCATCCGTTTTTCTCCTTTGTTTTCGTTATCTCGAAGGAATTTGTTTTCTCGATCTTTTTTCAAGATAATGCGGTACTTGAAACAATGCGGTAATTTATAAGACAATCTAAGCTACTTCCGAGTACGTTTGATTTGACATAAAACAAAAAACATAACGGTTAATAAAATCTGATTTGTAATTACTGTACATGTATAACCAAATATAACTTATTTATAGTCCTACTTAAATTCAAGTCAGACGGACAAACCAAATTTCCAAACCAACCGTTTAATTCATTATCCCGCCGTATTTTTAAGCCATTTATTAGACGTTGATTTTAAACAAAAACATTATAAATGCCGATTTTTAAAATCAAAACAGTTAAAATAATTGTATTCACTTCAATCCAGACATTTTTTATATAATTTATTTATAAATAATCACGAATGCAAGTTTCATTAAAATTCTAGGCTTATCTTGCATTAATATCTTGCTTCGATATTATTGCTTGATTTAATTTTAATGATAGTTGTTCCATTTCATTACATTGACTTAAGTAATCTAGTCTTTTGAATGGCTAAATCAGACTTTAGAATTGGTTAGCGAAGTTTTTCCAAATATTAAAAAAAAAAACAATATTTAAATTGTTGTGTTGCCTCTATCTCTCTTCTGAAGTGAAGCTAGAAGTGATTCTACGGTAGATTGCTAGTAGGCTAGTCAATCCTATAAGTTTGATGTAGGCCTAGTTGCTGTGTCATTAATTTTCATCTTAAACCATTTAAGTGTAGAAAGAGAATACATAAATTATGTTGTACAACAGTATAATGTATTATTTAATTATCAAAAGTATTGAAACTAATTTTGTAGTTATTAATTTGCAGTGCATCTAAACGTGTCTTTAAAAAAAAGGATGGACACTGTGTAGTGGTAGGCCAACTGTACATCACCTTCTATAACCATTGTAATATAATGATGTGTTTATTTGTCGTTCTTAGAATTAAAACGCAAACTTTAGTTATTATTTTGAATTTAACAATTTAAGTTAATTTAAAGTACTGTAGTTTATTTTAATTTTATTTATCATTAAAATTCAAATACGCAAAAATTATTTGTTAAATTTTAATAATGTTTTAATTGAATGTACAAATCGAAACAATGTTTCCCATCTGGAACCACCGATCTCTCGACAGCAATATCCTTTGACCCACGGTAACTAGAAGTTCTAGTTACCGTGCTTTAACCGACAAACTTATCTGCCGATTCAGACTCTCTTCACCTTCCCTTCGTTGAATCGCTGGCAACATCGCCGGTCGACAAGAGTCAGCCGATAATCGCCCAATCTGTACTTACATTAAATCGTTTACGTTTACAGACGTAACTACAGTTCCGTTCACTTTCCTGTAGTTTGTTACTGTGATTAGTTTAGGATGAAAGGCTTAGAATTTATAAGTTTTAAGCCGGGCTTCTTTAAGAAACGAAGAGCTCTAAAATTATTTATTGTCTTTTATATAATTTTGTTGTGCAACGTTTTTTATATAAATAATACATTGAAATGAACTAAGGTAGCTATTATTAATCTTGTGGATTTTTTTACAAAATTAACAAAATCAAAACATACAAATTGTAGGTAAAATAACACTCAAACGGCATAAACACATACAATAGATCAATGTTAGGTTAAACTTCATGCCAGTTTGAACTCAATCGGTCAAAATGTTCTCTAGATATGAATTATTTTGTAAAAGAAACAAAATGGCGGATAACTGGAAAACAATGCTTTTCTGGTCCTATGTACATATGAAGAATTTTACTTTTTTTTAGGTCCCCTATCATCTTCTGAAGTTGTGCCAACCTCTCGCAAACCACCCTGCGAGCATAAAACAATTAAAGCATGTAATACAACCCTATATATTTCAATAAGTGACTAAAAATCAATTTAAGCGGCCATACTGTAAACTAGCTAAACTAAAAGGCACTAAAATGATAAGAACATAAAAAAATATGGTTACTGTAACTCGATTTATTTCCGGCGGGATGTGATAGGAGGCTAATGTAGGCCTGCAACAAATTTAACCGCTGTAACAACACTCCAGCGACAGAGTTCACTAATGTTAACACGTGCGCAAAATAAGCCTTCAGTGTATCTAGAATGGTTAATTTCTAGGTATCGATTAATTTTGTAGAACATAAGTTTATTACTACAAAGTGTGCACTTGTTTCATGAAAATCATTGTTAAATAATATTTTGGAAATTATCAATCTACAACTTTTGAACTGCACGTCTCTTACTATTTTAACAAAACTGTGTTTGCATAATGTTCGCTTATACCTATAATCCAATCAAATTTAGTTTTGACCAGGAAAGTTGTGAGGTAGTTTTGATTTCTTCCATTCTGTATGTTTTTGTTGTGCTGAATCCGAATCCGAGGTTTGCAACAAATTTCGCGAAGCAACATTGACAAAAATGCAAAACAGATAATTTTTTGCGGGTATTCTCTTATAGCTCGAAAACTAACAACTTTTCATTAGTAACTTCTTTAACATATTAAAAATTAAAAAAAAAACACAAGCTGATAGGTTTAAGTTTGTGGTTTACAAAACATTGTATGGTCTTGAATATACAGGTACAAACCGGTTGTATAAACTTTAACTTAAGAGACGAGTCTAAGTTTAAAGCTTTTGTATTATAAACATTAAGAATTGGGTAGTAGCAAATTCGTTGTGGTGATCGTGCATTTTGATGAAACAAAAGACTTCGTGTAAGTATTTAGGAGTGTTGTTTGATGGAGGTATATTTTTAAATGTACATTGTAGGACATTACTAACTAAACAATAAAATTTATTCAATGTCTTATGTTTATTTGTATTCACTTTATAAACATCGTCTCTTAGAAGCGTTTTAAAAGATGTTTGTCCGTGGTTTATAGAAGGTTGGACTATGGAATTTGTTTTTGTAAAAGTACAAAAGTAACAAATATTTGAGTTTTCATCGTAATGCAGAAAAGGTTTGGACGACTGTTTATCAATACAAAGGGCTGCGGCTTGTTTCAAAATGTCACTAGTATTATTGGGAATTTAACAAGTTCCAAACCCACAAGTGCTGGTAATTTCTGTTTCACAATAAAACAGATTTAAAATAATATCAGTTTTACAAGTAAAAGTTTTAATCTAAAAATTAGCTGACTAGGCAAGGCAACTGTTGTTTTGCTGTGAAGCGGTGTTTTTAGGTTAGGACTACATTTTAACATATGCAGTAGTTTACTATTATTACCAGTGAACATATAGGCCTACAACTTTTTTTAAATGTCTATTCTAGTGTAGTTGAAAAAACATTACTATTAGATAATTTTTAAATTGATTTATTTAGGAATTCAATAAATGACAACCTTCTAATAATAAATTACAGTTTTGGAGTGGAAAAGTGCGTTTTCGCGGAGACACCCGAAATAAACCAATTTTCAAGTAGCGTTTGTGTCCAAATGGATCGTCGGAGAAAAAACCTAAATATTTAAATTTGTAGTAAATATTATACTATGTTCTTTCAATTTTAGAAGGGAGATTATTTATGAAAAGCTTATAGTTTTCGAGTTATAAGAAAAACCAGTAAAAAATTTTATTTTTTACCCTTTCTGATTTTTTTCAATGTTGCTTCACGAAATTTTGTAGGCAAACCTAAGATTTGGATTCAGCACCCCAAAAGACACATAGAATGGAAGAAATCAAAACTATCTCACAACTTTCCATGTAAAAACAAATTTTGCCTGGATTGTAGGTATGATCGAACATTATGTAAGCAGGGTGTCCAGCAGTTGAGCTTCAGAAAATTCCCGTACAATTCCCGGTTTTTCCCGTACAAACCACGGATTTGTCACAGTTTTAATTAAACTCTACTAATATACGGACCACCGTTCGGCATAAATACAACATAATTATAATACCTAAACATAGGCCTACTAAAGACTTGTAAAAACATCAGGGATTTTAAAAGTTGTGTTCCAAATGTGAAAGCAAAATAACAACAAATTATTTGTTTTTCGTGGCAATTAGCGTCAGTTTTAAGCGCAAGAAAATTTGGCGGGCTTCGACATTCGCGGGCTTGGTATTCGCGGTTTTGATTATTCGTGGTCGCTAAAAAAGTGTATGTACTGTAATTATTATTGTACGAATTTAAGAACATTGTATATGTAAATACCAAGTCGGCAAAACTATCGCAAATACAACAAAACATAAAAGATTTCCCTACAACACACCTCTGTGTAAATACAAGTGGACTTGTGCAAATGAAGGTTAATATCATACTGTACTGTGTACAGTGAAGTTCTAAAAATAGATAAACCCAGACATTGACAGAGCAAGCAGGGGTGGGTACCGTTATGAAAGTACTGACCTTGAGGGGAGAGTGAGATGACAAACAATGCATCAATTACAACTGTAGCCTACAATCGAAACAACTCGGCTTAAAATACTAATGTCAAGGACTGTCTTTTACCGTGTAAAACAGGACCTCATATAACAAGGACTGCCTGTATCTTATGTAAATTAATTATAGGTATTAGTACATAATGTGTTTAAATTTTCTATATGTCACGAACATAATAACCTCCCTTTTCCCATAAAGATTTGGTTTTCGCTATTCGCTGCAAGTTTTCGGAACCTATCCCCTGCGAATAGGGAGGGATTGCTGTATAGGCGTATATACATAGATTACATATCGGAAGAAAGTGACTGAAAGAGCGGCGCCGTTGTTTAATACTGTAATTCTATTTTTTTAAATAAACTTTCAATAAACAATTCATCATAATTATTCATAATAAGTTTAAAATGTTTGAAACACAGGCTAAGACCGTTATAACCGTTATAACTGACAATTTAAATTATGTTTAATGGAAATTTCTATCCTTGTGCTTTACGTTTCCACGAGATTGTAATTAGAATGTTTTTACAAAACCCGGTCACCGAGACAGCTTTAACGGTCACACTCTTTCAACACTCAAGAGAATTCAGTAGTAGCTCTTTGGCAGGTTGTGTTTGACACTGACATTGGTGGGGGAGGGGTGGGAGGAAGCTGGAGGTGAGAGTGTGAGGACGACGGAGGATTTTGGACCGGTATTTTCTCACACCTACTTGGGAACCAGAATTAAATGCTGACAAATGAACGCATTATAGTATGTTTCAACCCAAATGTATTTAAAGTTCACCATTCAATAACTATTCTATTTAAGGACTGTCTAATTAAAAGTCCTAGATTATTACCCTGCCCCATTTTTCTAATTAATTTCCATTTTTCCTCCAAAAGCATTGCGAGTACAAACAAAAAATAAAGATGCTAATCATAATTAAGTAGTCTGTGTTAATTAATCTAGGTAGGTATTAATTATTTAATATTCTTACATGATGTGGTAAGGATATTAACAGTTAGAATCATAAATTGTCTTTTCATCACGTCAGTTGTTTCCCATGCTTAAAAACGTAATAGTTGTCTTGCAAGTAAAACAGTCTTGCAAATGCTGTACTGTTTAATTTTCAACCTTAATAATATGTAATGTACGCTGGATACTTCAATTGAACTAACACAACATTTAATAATAACGATTCCAATGACCATAAAATTATAAATGGGAGTAAACATTGTTATGTAATTTTAACTGCATGGTTCTTTAACGTTAATGTTATTAAAACAAGTTTTACTTATTTACCTTAACGAAGCAAGGTACAACAGCTATAAAAAGGTTTTACATATTTACCTGAACAAAACCAGTTATGACAGCTGTAAATAGATTTACTTATTTACCTGTCCGAAGCCAGGTACGAAAGCTATTCAAAAATTCTACTTATTTACCTAAACGAAGCCTGCTACGACAGCTATAAACAAGTTTTACATATTTATCTGAATGGAGCTAGGTACATCTTCTATACAATAGTGTTACTTATTTACCTGAACGAAGCCTGGTACAACAGCTATAAAACAAGTTGTACTTATTTACCTTAACGAAGCCAGGTACGACAGCTATAAGAATGAAGTGTTTAGTATATGCGGCCACACAAACAAAAGGGTTGAGGGTGGCGTTGAGGGGGCATGACAACAAGAAACAACAAACATTAAATTGATTTTACCGTTCTCCAGTTTATTTACAAATAAGAACAAGTGAAAAGATGGAACACTTTTTCGAGACTTCAGCTCGTCTGGACAGAACACACGAATTGAAAAAAAATTAAAGTTAAAATTACTTTTTATTTGTTACATTTAGTTAAAAAATAAGTAATCCCGACGCGCTGTGACTTTTTAACTGTCGAAATCGGGTTTCCCGTACCCAAAAACATATAAAACAATACCCACACTGAATTTTCAAAATTTTGATCCATAAACGTGATTGCGAAGCGTTACGATTTTTTAACTGTCAAAATAGGTTTTCCCGTACTCAAAAACATATAAAACTATACCCCACACTGTATTTTCAAAGTGTCGAAAATACTTTTATTTTTTATAAAAAGATGTTTTGATGAAAAGTATGTTGCTTTTTTGGTGTAGTATAATGAAAAATATTGTACGTAACTCGACCGGTAAGTTTTTCCGTGTTTGCATTAAAGTCCCTATTTACCTAAACAATACAGAAATTATAGTCAACCGCACAAACACATTGAGATTATTATTTCTTACAGATAAAGAAACAAGGCAATAAATCACACCACGTTGTTGACTGTTGTGTTGTTCTATTGGATTGATTGGAATAAGATCACTGAATCTCACAATGTAAAACAGGAAACCGGCGCTCTCATTGCCGGTCCGAAATTATCGTATGCTCCCAGTTTCTATCGTGTCCGTGTAGTGAAACTAAATGGGATCTAAATGAAACTATTTCATGATCATTGCTATGGTAATACAGTTAATTTGTGCTCCAAAGAGCCCCTAGCGGGAAGGTTTTAGGGTAGTTTTGATTTCTTGCATTGTAAATATGTTTTTTGGAGTGCTGAATCCGAATGTGAGGTTTGCCTCAAAATTTCGTGACGCAACATTGAAAACAAAATGGAAAAAAGTTTAAAAATCTAATTTTTGAATGGTTTTTCTCTTATAAGCTAACTCGAAAAGTATCATTTTTTCATAAATAACCTTCTTATTCAAAATGAAAGAACATAAAATTTCCTACAAAATTTACAATTTAGGTTTTCTTCTCCGACGAATCGTTCGGGCTCAAGTGCTAGTTGAAAATTGTGGAATTTCGGCTGTCTCTTCAAAAACTCACTTTTCACTCTAAAACTCGAATTTATTATTAAAGACTATAATTTTCTCCTACTTTTAAGTTGAATACAATGTAGACTGGTTTCAACTCCAGTAATAATACAAAACTAGTTAAAATAAACAACAAATTTAATATACCACTCAGATAGTTTATCTCCGCCGTGTTGTTTAGTTTTCTGAATTTGTCTTCTGTATTTAGATCCCACAATAAACTATGGTTAAAAATTCAAAACGAATTATATGCTTTCGAATTAATTAACTAAACTAATATTAATAGTGTTACGGTAACTATAAAAAATAAGAATTTTAAAACACTATACAAATACGGTAACTATAACAATTCGAATGGTAATAATTATACGATATCTGACTGCAAAAATGTAAATAATAATAATAATACGATAAACATAACAATACGATAAAAATAATAAATCAAATACACGGTATGGATAAAGTTCAGTCTATCTATTTTTCACGCTCCACTGAAGGAATTTACGAGGTCAGGATAAAACAAACTAATTGCCTTCACTGCAAAATTTCTTCCGATCGGCACGAGGGAACATTTTTCTCGGAAAAGGCCGCCTCTGTTAGGCAAACACTACTCTGCTGCTTGCAAAACGAAAGTATGAGTCATTTTATTTTAGCGGGTCTGAAGCAATGATGTGGTTCTTGTCGTAGGTTTTGCTGGACACACAGCGGATGTCCGACATACGTTGAACTGTTGAAGTTGGAATCGCAAGATTAATAATTTCTATAACAAAAATCAGCAATGAATTTGGTTCATATGTTAAAAATATATGTACAGCGACCATAATATTAAATATAACTAACCACTACATCTTGTTAGCCGGAAAATTAATTATTAATTTGGTTCATAAGTTATTAATTGTTAATAACACTATGATTAATTGTTTGAATCCGATTAAATTGTTTGTTTTTAACCAATGTACATAATCTCCTAAGTAACATGGGCTATGCTATGTAAATATAACCTTATTAGTTATACTGTTAACAAACATGGGTCATAATCCAATACTGAGTTGGAATACCCATATTTATAGGACATATTGAAAAATCTATACATTCTATTAAACACAGCTTTCTCTCACATATTCAAAATTAACGGATTTATTATTTTTCTAGTATTCCTGCGCGAGCAACAAGTTGCTATGATAAAAACCAGAGTGCGGGCAAAACACTCGATAAGGAACGCAAATTCGGCGAGTACATGCGTCCACAATACATAGGATTTTTTCGTCATAAATTATCCAAAATTATTGAAACTATTTTTATTTGAAAGGTAATTAAACTTCCAATGTGGATGTCTTTTTACATGTTTGATATTTGCTTTATTGAATAAGGAAAAAATTGCAAACTTTGGCTTTGAGTTAAGTCGAAGAACAAATTTATTTAAAAACAAATTTAAAAAACTAAAAGACATCCACATTCGGACTGTTCTAACCTTTAAAATTACATATTCAGAATAATTGTCTGATCATTATTACTCCAGTAATCTTGTTACGCGTTTAACATTGCTCTTATGGGAGTTGAAATTCAAGATGGTGGCTGGGTCTGCCGAGCCTTAAATTTATAGATGTGTCATTCGCACGCTTTTAGAACCAATTAGTGAAAACCCGGTGGTCCTTTATGACCGATTGGGTTCAAAACCTTTCTTAAATAAGGGTGGTATATAATAGCTGTTAAGAGTAGAGATCTCTTAGTGTATTTTGCCGAACTTCTCATTTTCTCGTATTTCAATTAGCTGCATGATAATTTAACGCCCATACGAATATTACTTTTGCTAAATTCATTAAAATTATAGGTAAAATTATAGCGCCTTAGATGAAATAAAATTAACATCTACTCTAAATACTTAAACAAAATATCATAAATAACAAAAAAAGACACATCAAATATGTAAAATATGACGAAATAATTTTTAAAACGCTTCCTACGTAGGCCTATTTTGAGCTAGTAGCTACTTATGCAACCTAGACAGTTAAATTAACATCTACTCTAAGTAATTAAACTAAAAATACCATAAATAACAAAAAAGGCACATCAAATATGCGAAATGTGACGAAATATTTTTTAAAACGCTTCCTACGTCGGCCTATTTAGAGCTAATAGCTACTTATCCAACCTAGGTAGTTAAATTACCATCTACTCTGAATACCATACTTAAACTAAAATATCATAAATACATAACAAAAAAGGCACATCAAATATGCGAAATGTGACGAAATAATTTTTAAAACGCTTCCTTCGTCGGCCTATTTAGAGCTAATAGCTACTTATGCAACCTAGGTAGTTAAATTACCATCTACTCTGAATTCCGTACTTAAACTAAAATACCATAAATAACAAAAAAGACGTGTTGAACCAACACATATTTCTTGAATGTAAATATTCATTCATTACCTTAGCAACCAATTTTATTGAATAAAATAACAGATAAAACAGTTGATTCGGATGTCCAGCTTAGAACAAAATCAAATTTATAGTTAGGCCTAGACTGAACCGACACATGTTTCAAAACACAAACCAATAAAAGCTGGAATTTAAAAATAAGAGACCACTATTTACATCCTAATTAAAAATAAATCAGACATATTAGAATTTAATAGTAGGGCCTATTTATATAAAATAACCTGTTTTCATTTGCTTCGACGCGAGTCACCGCGGGGGTTGGTGAGCGAAGCGAGCAGTATATTATATCTAGTATATTATATCTATTTGAAACAATAATGTTGTTACACAATGATCTGTCCATGAAAAAACTTTACAGAAGGATAATTTAGTAATTTTATTATTACTGTATTGGCGTTTTTTAAAAGTTATATCACACACGTTTTGTGAATAAAATCTTATATGCAGTATTAGTATTTCAATTTCTTTACAATTCAATGTATTACATAATATAATATTTTAAAAAAACAATACAATTGAATAGTACGAATTAAAACATCAAGGAGATGCGAACTTTGAACCCAGTGAGTCCGAAAGTATGATGAGTTCAAAAGTGTGCGAGTATCTCAGAAGTTGCAGACTTTTAGACTCAGCTAATGAACCCAGCAGTGGGTTCAAACTGCTGTGAAAAATCATCTACTGAGCCCCAAAATATAAATGATGTTGCTGTTAAGGCAGGTAAAATAAATTTAATTTAATTTAAATATTTAATTTAATAATTATTAATATTTAATTTAATTTATATTAAATTAAATTTTAGGTTAAGCCTAGATTGTTGAACCAACACATATTTCTTTAATGTAAATATTCATTCATTACCTTAGCAACCAATTTTATTGAATAAAATAACAGATAAAACAGTTAATTCGGATGTCCAGCTTAGAACAAAATAAAATTTATAGTTAGGCTTAGATTGAACCAACACATGTTTCAACACATAAACCAATAAAATCTGGAGGTAAGGAATTTAAAAATAAGAGACCACTATTTGCATCCTAATTAAAAATAAATCAGACACATTAGAATTTAATAGTAGGCTATTTATATAAAATAGCCTGTTTGCATTTGCTTCGACGCGAGTCACCGCGGGGGTTGGTGAGCGAAGTGAGCAGGGGGCGGAGCCCTCTAGTATATTATATCTATTTGCAACAATAATTTTTAAACACAGTGTTTCTTCCATCAAAATAAATTACGGAAGGATGATTTAGTAATTTTAACATTACTGTATTGGCGTTTTTTAAAAGTTCTAGTAGGCTATATATACTACACTCTTTTTGTGAATTAAAAAGTTATATATTAGTACCGGGAGACCGTGCTTTGCTCGGATAAGATGAAACATTTAATTGATAAGTTAATAATTTAGTAAATAACACAAAAAAATATTTCGTTTCGGAAGTCTTCCGCGTTTCATATCTAGACTAAAACAAAATTAAGTTCGGGTTAAACGATTTGGTTCAGTAAAAACAACCTGAATATATGAATCGGCTGTTGTTTACAAAAAAATCATATTCTGTTGTTCAAAAATCAAATAAAAAAGGTTTGTTTCAGGATACATGGGAACGTTAGAAGCCACTGGGGCGGATCC
>JAGFPH010011628.1:20425-33672 GCA_018207615.1 Philaenus spumarius | reverse complement strand
GTGCTCAATTTTCAAAATTTTCCCATTTTTCAGAAAAAATTTTTTTTCGAAATTTTGGGGGAGGAGCCCCTGACCCCGGAGCACAAAGTTTCATACATACATCACTACACGCTCAACTTTTTAACAAATATACGTGAATTTAACAACCCCCACTCCTCCGCTTAAGTCAGCAACGCATCTCAGACGTAGTCCCATAAGAGCCCATGTTACGGCTCAAGAGGGGGTATGACTACTATTAATTCCTGTCAAGATATTAATTATTACATTTGAATTATTATTGTATATTAGCGAACGAGGGACTTCAGCTTATATATACCAGGTGTCTTAAAAGTCCCACCCTCCCCTCTGTAACTTTTGTGTTTGTTAAAACAAACAAATATCCTTTGGGTAACGATACTAACTTAGCCCAAAGTATCTTTTGAAGTAATCGGAAATTTTGAGTGTCCCCTAAAAATGGGGTATTTTGGGGGCAACTCAACATTTTTAAATGGGAAGTATGGTCATGTGATACCTCATTCTAAAGGTATATTTAAGACTAGGAAAATGACATAAATTAAATAAAAATCGGACCACCCAAAACAAAATGGTGGCCCTAAACGTGTTGAAAATAAAATCGACATAAAGTTGCTAATATCTCGAAAAGGAAGAGTTTTTAGAAAATATTTCAAGAGACAAAAAATGTTTACTTTAAAGTGCTTGACCTAAGAAATTGCTTCCAAATCGATTTCGTAAATTTTAAGTCGACTCCTACATCTTAGAATTAAAAAAAAAAAAATTACGAAATCGATTTGAAAGCAATTTTTCAGGTCAAGCACTTTGAAGTAAAAATTTTTTGTCTCTTGAAATTTTTTCTAAAAACTCTTCCTGTTCGAGATATTAGCAACTTTATGTCGATTTATTTCAATACGATTAGGGCCGCCATTTTGTTTTGGGTGGTCCGATTTTGATTTTCTTTATGCCATTTTCCTAGTCTTAAATAGACCATTAAAATGAGGTATCACATGACCATACTTCCTATTTAAAAATTGTGAGTTGCCCCCAAAATCCCCCATTTTTAGGGGCCACTCAAAATTTCCGATTGCTTCAAAAGATACTTTGAGCTAAGTTAGTAACGTTCCCCAAATGATATTTGTTTGTTTTAACAAACACAAAAGTTAAAGGGTTGGGGAGTGGGTTAAAGACACCTGGTATTATATTCAGTGGTATTATATTCTTGAAGATATTTTAAACCCCTAATAACAATACATCACTCTTTATCTGTGAGTAACGATCGTAATTTATGGGAAACGTCTTAATGTTAGTAATTTATTAAAACAGAAGTTTTTTGTTTTTCTTAAACATTTTCATTAATTTTTTTAAATTATATGTTACTCAAATAAGTTTCATCTGTATCTTTTCTTTCTCTTGGAATGTCAGCTTGGTGCCCCAAGTGGCCGCTTTTTTACACATATTTTATGTGCAAATTTGCATATTTCTGGCTCTTTATGTTTAAAAGTTATTAATCAGCCATGGGATTAATTAGACACAAAAAGAATAATCAACTCTTCCTTTTTTACTTTCTCTCTATACTATAATATAGAGAACTTATAGGGAACGCAAAAACAAATCGATGTTGAGATTTTTGTGGAAATATCCAGTTTGGGACCCCCTGAGTCCAAAAAAGTGGTTTTTACAAAATGTCTGTATGTCTGTATCTATTATACAAAGCTAGAGAGAAAACTATTCGATCGATTTCTAACAAATTTGCACAAAACATGTCAATTAGGCCTGTATAGATGCACGAAAAAGGTTTTGAAATTTTTTGAAAAACAGCCCCCTTTTTGGCCAAAACACCCCAAAAATTCAGTTGTTGTTTAAAAAGAAAACTGCTCTAACGATTTGATAAAATTTGGCTTATTTTTAGCTTTTAATGTACCATACCATATGCAAAAAGCCGCATCTTTCTAAAAGTTCTCGTTTAGATTATAATAATAATTGATTTTTGGGGGTTTTTTGGCCAAAAAGGGGGTTGTTTTACAAAACCTTTTTTCGTGCTTCTATACAGGCCTAACTGACATGTTTAGCGCAAATTTGTTCGAAACACATCGAATAGTTTTATCCTTTGCTAATAATAATAATATTTATTAGTTATCATTCCACTTTAATGTACCATCCCCTCTCCTATTAGAATACAATAATTATGAAGTCAGTCGGTGTTACATACGGGGGTTAGCGTGCAAAGCACGCAATGCATTGTGTATTGAAAATTCTCCCAATACGGGGGTTGGCGTGCGAAGCACGCAATGTACTATGTATTGAAAATACGGGGCTTGGCGTGCAATGCACTGTGCGTCGTCAGCCGCTTGTCATAGTGTTCAGTGTCAAGCTTACATGTGCGTCCTTAGCAGTGAACGTGTTAATAATTTAAATATGTTTGTGAGAAAGTATGCGCCAGTTTCGGGTACCTTTTATTTAAAAATATTATAATATAGAAGTAAACTTATTCTAGCTTTACATTATGTGGTTCCTGGCAACGAAACGCAAAATTATATTTTGACATTAAAAAAAAACATGTTTTAAATTAATATGTATATCTTTGATATTTATTACTGTTGCTTAAAATTACATCAAATAATGCGTTTTGGAGTGATTTCAAAAACGGAGCGCATGCAGCCCAAAGTCATACTGTCCTGCTTCCTGACCAGGAGAATGGTTATGCGAAATAATCCTGTAAACATGACGGGAGGAAGGTTGTTGTTATATTCAAACTCTTTGCTGTCGAAATCCTTCAAATCGTAATAGCCCTGCAACAAAAACATCCTGTTCTTTAATAACTGGTAAAACCACGTGAAACATGACGTGCAGGTTAATTTGATAACATGAGAAAATATATAACTTCATGGTATAAGTTTACTGTGTTATAGAATTAATCTATCTATATATATAAAAGCGAAATACCACTGACTCACTCATCACGATTTCTCAAAAACTACCGAACGGATTGAAATGAAATTTGGTATGTAGCTTCCTCTTGGGCCATAGGTGCTTACTGAGAAAGGGTTTGGAGAAATTCGAAATTTTAGGGGGGATTGGGGGGATCAAAGTTGTTAAATCACGATTTCTTCAAAACTACCGAACGGATTGGAATGAAATTTGGTATGTAGCTTCCTCTAGGGCCATAGGCATTCGCTAGGATAGGGTTTAAAAAATTCGAAATTTTAGGGGGTTTTTGGGGGGATTAAAGTTATTAAATCACGATTTCTTCAAAACTACCGAACGGATTGAAATGCAATTTGGTATGAAGCTTCCTCTAGGGCCATAGGTGCTCACTAAGATAGGGTTTGAAAAAATTCGAAATTTTAGAGGCGTTTGGGGGGATCAAATTTATTAAAAAACGATATCTTCAAATCTAAAGAACGGATTGGAATGAAATTTGGTATGCAGTTTCCTCTAGGGCCATAGGTGCTCAATATGAAAGGGTTTGAAAAAATTCGAAATTTTAGGAGGGGTTTTGGTTGATCAAAATTACTAACATCATAATTTCAGATCTTTTATTATTATGAAAATAGTGCTTTTATTATTTAAGATCTATATATATAAAAGCCGAATACCACTGACTGACTGAACACTTATAAAGAATACAATTACGTTAAAAAAACTGAAAACACCAACCACCACGGGCAACGCCGTACGGCTCAGCTAGTCTAGGCTATACGGCTTCTTTGAGGTTAGAAATCGTTTAAAATTTATATTTCTTTTACAAATTTTGTGTTTACTTCGTTCTTCCGAAGAAAATTCTTACTCCTACAAACTACAAACTATATCTGTCCGGGTATATGCCGTTTGGTAGTTTCAACATATTAAATGTACAAAGCCTACAATTAAGCATTTTACTCAAAGACCTGAAATAAATTTTGGCAAAAAAACAAAAGAGCATACATTTTTAACACAGGCCAACTTAATCAAGGATTTTAACCCCCTAATATTTTACATGCAGTCATTTAGGCAACACTATTGTTATTAAGGCTTATAAAAATAGGGGGGTACCCCTCACCTCGTAAATAGTTATAAATAATAAGTAAAGATACTTAATAATAAAGGGTCCACTAACAGCGGACATAGTATATTGTTAGCTAAAGGTACATTCGCTAGAAGACGATTCCTAGTTAACCAAGGGAGGGAGACGCTAGATGAAAGCATCCAGAGATGCAGTGTTTAGTCTGTAAGCAATATCTTGCTTTGACCTCTTGGCGTAATATTAGTTTTAGAGCAGTTCGGAGCCAACAGAGTAGTCGTTTGTATCGATGCAATAAACGTGTGAAACTGATCGGGTTTACCAAGTTATTGAAGAACCTCCTCACCACCAACTATCCTGACAACGCCCGTACGTCCGAAAGGCACAACCCGATCAGGGAAAGCGCCGCTTCGAGGAGCCGGACACAGGCGAGCCGAGCCCACGGAAGCGGGATTCGTTACAAAAGATAGTGTACGTACTGAGACGGATACGTTCGTTCATAGGCCTATCCGCTCAATGAAATATTTTTTCATTTTATTTGTAAAATCTACTAAGTCCTTCAGACACAATTATACAGAGCAAGTTAGGCTAACTTTTCATGTTCAAAATGGATTGAAACTCAGCAGCCAAATGAAACCAGCTGGCTAGAGAACAATGGAAAAATTATTTTAATAAAAAAGTTGTTTTCAAAGTATTAAAGTATGTAGAATAATCATAGCAATAAAAAAGTCTAATGACAATTTGGAATTAAATAAGTGAATACAATGTTATTAGCAAAATAAAAAAGAGAAAAAAAGTTAAAAGTCAGAGTTTTGAAAAAATTTAAAATCTTTATAAGGGTAATGAGAGACCATTAGAAAAATAGACAAATTACCAAAAAGGTTTTTGCTAAAATGAAATGGTTAATATAAAAATAATTAAATAAAAAGTAATTAAAAAAGGAAAATTAAATTAAAGTAGTTTAAAGTACAGTTTGAGTAAAAAGTAATAAGGTAATTGAAGTAAATAAAGATTTTAACAAAATTAGTCATGTTTAAATAATATCAAAGAAAAAGGTTAAGAGTTATAACCGGTTTTATGTAAAAAATTAAAATGCCTATTTTCACCTATAAGTAAAGGGTTAGTAGAAAAAACGTTACGATATAAAAATAGAGATAATAATTAGTATAAAATGTCAAAACCTGTGAAAGATAGAAAAAAGGATTAATTTAAGGTAAAATGGGGATTAACATAATTAGACAAAAAGGGATGGTACAAAAAGGACAATAACTCAACCAATAAGTAACCAATTCAAAAACGGCAAAAGACTAGTTTAGTGGAAAAACTTAAACAATAAAGTATGACCATAAAAAATATAAAAAACTTTATAATTTGGAAAAGCCGCGAGTCAAGACAAAAGCGATCGCGAAAAAGCTGTAAAACGGGAACGCGACGTCGTACAACTACAAATCGAGTTTGTGCGTAGCCAGTAAACCAAGCTGAACAAAATGACACCATCCAGAACCCGATCCGACCACGGGAAGCCGAGTTACAGGAATTTGGGAATAAATGGTCACAAAACTCGCAAACCAAAAGAAACAGGCAGAAGTTGATTATTTTTCGTGAAGAGAATTGTCGGTCGACCAATGGTAAAGACACGCCCATTTTACAGTCTAGCCAATATAATTGCCAATGTACCAAATCGATTAATTTTAAAAACAATACCAAAAATAGAACTTTTATATATATTCGGGTAGAGAAAACAACCAGGATTATGAGAAAAATAAGGAAAAAATTCTACATTAATTAATTACAGCCCGAGCGCCACACCAAAAACAAAAGGGAAATTGAATAGAAGGGTTGGTAGGCTAGTATAGGCCTTTGCAGGAGCTTACCGTAAAACGCGGTTCGCTTCGGCAGTCTTAATAGAAACTCCGGGAAAGTCTCTATGCTTCTCGTTAGATCAATGTATCAAGGCAGAGTAAAATAAATTCAGAGATTTTAATACTTCGTAAATCTAAATATTTAGTAAAGTATAAAACAGAAAAACAATTAATCTAGTTTATAGCGTAGTAAAATAACCACTATATTTCGTCGAAAATACGATCGCCGAGAACTTCAAGGGAAAAACCAGGGTAACAGCGGCGAGGTCTGTTATCTCGTGGTACCCGAACTCACAGGAGGAATCCAGACGAATTCACGGAAAGGTGACATCGTGGGACAAGATCCAGGACTTCCAGAACGGCGTTCCAGATCGGGACTTCCAGAACATCGCACCAATCCCGGACTCAGGATCTCCAATAAGGAATACGCCGTATTCGAAATAAGGTAGTGTCGGAGACATCTTTATAATTTTTCATATTTTACAGCATTGACGAGTAGGGCTTCACTTTTAAAATTTTTAATATCTCAGTTTTGGGGAGTAAAATTATAAAAAACAAATTTAAATTTATTTTATCTATCTTTCACAAAAAAGCTTGCTTTTTCTCGATTTTGAAGTTAAATTGTGTATTAATAATTTCACAAAAACTATAGCTAAGGAATTTTTTAGTATTTTAAGGATAAAGTATCCGATTTTTAAGTTCTGTAAATAGTATAAGTTAAGAATGAGTAAAGTTTATGTTTTATTTTCCAAACAAAAAATCTTTTATTCAGAGTAGATTACCAAAACCAAATTTAATTTTAAGAAGTGTTAATATTAAGGAAGGATTGGCTGGGTATAACGAAGATTACTGTTCTCCGAAAGGCACGGCTCCCGGGCTGAGTTTAGTCTCTAAAAAAATAAGATATTACAAGTATTCCTTAGCAAAAAATAATTAAGGGTTTTATCTTAAGGCAAGTAACTAAAGATAAATATCCGTGCAAAGACGAGCTACCCTCTTGACTTGACTGGTAGAGCTAGCCAGGACCCAAAAAAGGAATTTTCACTAGAGGTGATCAATTTAATTAAGTTAAAACGCTAATTGGTTAAATTGTACAAAGTAGAGGTGAGCTGAGGGGGTGGTAGATCGTTGCAGTACGTACGTGAGTAACATATAATATAACAGCTGATTTCACCCATCATCTGTAACACTTAAACAAACGCGGTATAGATTACACTTTGGGGTTATGTTTACAACTTCACAATCATTAAAATTTCTTACGAAGTTATTTTCTTTTAAATATGAGTTGTAGACAGGGTCGTCGCTATAGAGGGGACAAGGGTTGCGGTGCCCCCCCCCACCCAATAATCTTAAAATCCAAAAGTTGGGAAATTTAAGATTTTGAAAAAGGTTGGATTTTACATTTTTGGATTAAATTGCACGTAAAACTTTTGGTTTGGGTTTTGAAAGTTTTTATTGATAATTACGAACATTCACAAATAACAAGCAAGTTATACTTCCCAATTAAAAAATGTTGGCCAAATCCAAATATTTCTGTACCAAATAAATGCATTGTCTTCTTTTAAATGATGATCTGGGAAATTTAGCCCCAACCCTTGTTATTGTGGCAACACTGACTGTCACTGACATGCCGTGCACTGCTAAAGGCCGCCAGACCAGTCTTGCCAGATCAGGTTTTTTCCCTAAATTTGGAACATTTAAAGTTCGCGGCAAATATTTGGGAAACGAAAATGGTGGGGAAAATATGGGGAATACGATGAACAAGTTCGAATTCTTTAAAAATATTAAAACGTACTCAATTTAGCACCTGCAGTGTTAAAATCAGTACTTAGAGAAGTTAATTTTTCAAAAAAATCATGGGATGAGCCTTCAGGGCCCATTTTCACTGAGACTTATTCCACACAATATAACCAAGAGCCCCCTGCTGCGCGTTTGGAACCCCCACATAAAAGTTTGAAAATATGGTGAACATTTTTGGGAAATTTTTTATTTTTCCCCCTCCCACAATAATTTTTTGTAGTAACGCCCCTGGTTGTAGAACTACCGTATTCTACAATACGTTATAATATTTGTTTTGAGGTTATAAACTGTATATAAATACAACCTTATATCATCAAAATATTCCTTTTTACAAATTTAAAGAAGAGATACTCCTTCCTTTAACTTCGGCAACATTCGTACTTCTTCGTATAACATATAAACATATTCCATTATCAATTTCTTCATTATAATACTGTATTAGTACTTCTGTTTATTTGATCTATCATTATGAAACAAAAAACAATTAAAAGATAGTATTTTTATTTAGATATAAAATAATGTATATAAATACAAAATTTTAACAAATATGCTTCCAGTTTTATAACTGTACTCATTTACTGAGTTAAAAATACCCATCATCTTAGTTAGGTAGGCCTAGATAAAGTGTGTTGTTTTTAAATACTTTTTTTGTAGAATGATGTATTTCTGATGTGTATATAATTAATCCGCCTGTGATTTTTCGGGGGGGGGGGGGGGTTTACTAAAATTCACTTTAGTTTTTATCTACTGTAGGCACACATTTGTAAAAGCCAACAGAACCTCAAACCATTATGATTCCATTAAAATAGAAATAGTTTAGTACAATAGGCCAAGATTGTGGTAGTTTAAAATATACTTTTATGTTGGTAGACATAAGTTTTTTAGTCTGTCAAGAATGAAGCAAACAAAAAGAATTGTAAATACATACATTTGCAAAGGTTTCTAACCTCAAATCCGATTTTATAACATATTATAGCGTACATTAGTTTTATAACTCATATATACAGAAGCAACCTACATCCGTACATTATCAGAAGTTTGTTTTAATTGAATGTGCAATCTTGTCAACATAACCACAAAGTATACCTAAGCTAGGTTCTGAGTAATACAGATGATAATCAAAATCAGCTGTTGTATGTCTAAAGTGATGAGGTCTATTGTTTACAGGTGCTCAATAAAGTAACATATGACTTTAAAATTCCAGTTGTTTTTATACAACAATGCGCATCCTCTTTTGTTACTCATGCACGGACGCACAAAGAGGAATCATAAAAACCTAAAATAATTAATTAAACCCCCAAAAATGCGTGCAATGCTCTGGTTTTATTAGAAAACTTATATTACTGGTTATAATAGAATATAAATATAATAGACAACTATTTGCATGAACCTTTTTGCGTTCTCTACTGATATTTGCAACAATGAATACTTACAGCAGGTACTGGACAAGGAGGGTCCGTAGGTAGACCCACAGCCTTTAGTATGTTTAAGAAACATTTCCCCTCGTATTTATAAACGGCTTCGCACGCATTGTCGCTCTTAATAACGTAGAAGTTGCTCCTCCATCCTCCGTTGCCCCATGTGTCCAATGATAGACGAAACTAATAACAAAACCTATTAGTAGTAATCTATCATGACAATGTTGTAAATAGATATAGTAGTAATCTAACATGACAATGGTGTTACTAGATATAATATAGTAGGAATCTATTATGCCAGTGGTGTAGCTAGATGTACGAGTAGTAGTAATATATTATGTCAGTGATGAAGTTAGATATATTAGTAATATATCTCATGTCAATTGTGTAACTAGATGTATAGTAGTAATCTATCATGAAAGTGGTGTAGCTGTAGATATAGTAGTAATCTATTATTCCAATATTGTTACTAGATCATGACAGTGTTGTACTAATATGTAGCCCTAGTAGTAACTAGATCTATTATGCCAGTGGTTTAGCTAGATTAGTGGTAATCTATTATGTCAGTGTGTAGCTAGCTATAGTAGTACTCTATTATGTCAGTGGTGCATTTTTAAATATTAGATAGTAATATGTCATGGCAATAAAATTGTGTAACTAGATATATTAGTAATCTGTTATGCCAGTGGTGGAACCATATATAGTAGTAATCTGTCATGTCAGTGATGTCACTAGATATAGTAGTAATCTGTCATGTCAGTGATGTCACTAGATATAGCAGTAATTAATCATGGAAATCGTATAACTAAGATTACTACCATGTCATTTTATCTGCAAAAAAATGTATTCTCTAAAACGATTGTGTTGAAACTAGGCATATCACTTACTGAGGTAAACTTTTTGAGAATATTTCTAAATTCAAATCAGTTTCACATGATTAAATCAATTAAACTAAAAAAAAAAATGGAGTTGTTTTACAAAATTATAATTAAAGTCTGTTTGTAGCTCCTAATTGTTTTTCAAATTCAACTGTTGTAACAAACCATTAATTTAAAAAACCATTCAAATTATATTAACGTATTGAAATACTATTTGTCCATTTTATTTCCTTCGCAAAACTACCAGACATTTATAGATTACAATAATTACATTCACTTACCGACACGTTTTCATCAAACGGAACAGTGAAATTCGCAATGGCTTCAAATTGTAAATTTTCTCTTGAGATCCTATTCAGTTTCATTCTAATGAATAGTTCCTTGGTACCTTCATCTGGGCACTTCTCGATTCTTTTAAAATCGAAATTGTACATTTTGAAACCGGTCTGAAAAAACCCAAAATAACTTTAGGATTATTTGAATCGTGTGAAAAATATTTTGTACATACTCACAACCAGAAATGCTTTTTGATTCTCACAGAAATACTTCACAGGCCTTATGAATGTGTGGAGGTTACCAAATTGAATGTGTTACACGGATTCAATTTTTTGTATTGCAACGATTATATTCTAGCTAGATGCAGGACGATCCAGGAAGTTACAGGGAACCTTTCAGGGAGAGTGAAAACGAATAAAACATTGCATACGGGGTCTGTCTAAAAAGTTCAGTGAATGGTCTAATTTATCAAAATTCAATGCTTGAAACAACGTGCGTACATTCATACGCATGTACGCAGGCATGAACAATATGTAGTCCAGGATCTGAAGGGGGTTGAGTATGCATGGAAAGCCTGACGCAATCTTATTTCTGATTATTGTTATAGACACTATAGTGATCATGAAAAGTCTTGTTGTCGCCCCCCAGCGTGGTCGACATCGCCGGAGGGAGGGGGGGATATGGTGGGGGCGCCGTTTATTAAAACGCTTATAACTTGAGAACCGTTCAAGATAAAACATTGAAAAAAGCGGCAATATACTCCATAAAATATGAGCTTTAAAAAAGGTTATTACGTTTACAGTCGTATAGTTTATGAGTAAAGAGCATTTTTGTTGGTAAATGAACAAAAATGGTGATTCAAATAAGCAAAACCAATAGTTTTGTACTAAGAAAATCTCTAAATAGGTCAAATAAAGAAATTTAAGTTATTAAAAGTGCTTCAATAAATTTAAGAAAGCATGTTGAACAGTTAATGCTACTGTAGAGGTGTTTTATACGTAGCACTAATATATACAAGTGCTCCGCGCGCGCCACCGGCGACGAAAACCCCACATTTTATACCTTGTTCTAGTTTTCTCTAATGTTTAGTATGAAGGACTGGTTTGACAAAAAAATTATTCAATCCTCTTTTAAAGAACAGTAAATTTACCACAATTTAAAATGAAAATCATCTTCCTGAGGATAATACTTTTCAAGTTGCAGCCATTCAAATTTCAAGCAAATTTTCAAAAACTTTTAGTTTTTAGATAGCATTTGTGTTTTTCACCGTGAAACAAGGGTTTTCAGGGTTCATCATGCTTTCTTAAATTTATTGAAGCACTTTTAATAACTTAAATGTCTATATTTGACCTATTTAGTGATTTTCTTAGTACAAAACTATTGGTTTTGCTTGTTTGAATCACCATTTTTGTTCATTTACCAATAAAAATGCTCTTTACTCATAAACCAACAACTATACGACTATAAACGTAATTACCTTTTTTAAAGCTCATATGTTATGGAGTATATTGTCGTTTTTTTCAATGTTCTATCTTGAACGGTTCTCAAGTTATAAGCGTTTTAATAAACGGCGCCCCCACCATATTCCCCCCATCCCCCCTGTGTCAGGCTTTCCATGCATACTAAACCCCCTTTAGATCCCGGTCTAATGTCTGTCTGGACCTGCCATGTGTCGGGAATTGCGCGAAGTTTCTATTGCAGTACTTTGACATTCATTGTAACAGAGTTTTCCGTGTACGGGCAGGATGCTGCGGGTAGGAAATGTGTGTACGATTGGTTTGCACGCTTTTCGATGGAACCATTTGGCGTTCGGGACGACCATCCACAAGCAGGCCGCCGGAAAACATTGAACGTGTGCGAGCGATGCTAAGAAAAGATCGGCGATTGACTCTGCGATTAATATCAGAATAAGTGGGTATTAGCAAAGTCACAGTGGGGGCCATGAAGAATTGGGAAATGCAAGATTTGTGCCGCACATCCTAACAGATGATAAAAAAAAGAAAGCTGTCGTGAGTCTGCCAACAGATGTAAAAATAGACAATCTTGTTTATGTTATTTAAAATTTTGTAGATTTCAATTTTAAATGTGACAAGATAAAAATAACACAACTTACAAAATGAGGAAGTATAATGTCCATTTCAGAGGTATTACCAATTAAACTATTTTAAAACAACTTACGAAATGAGGAAGCCGAATGTCCATTTCAGAGGTATTACCAAGTAAACTATTTTAACACAATTTACGAAATGATGAAGCACAATGTCCATTTCAGAGGTAATACCAAGAAAACTATTTTAACACAATTTACGAAATGAGGAAGCACAATGTCCATTTCAGAGGTAATACCAAGTATAATATTTTAACACAATTTACGAAATGATGAATCACAATGTCCATTTCAGAGGTAATACCAAGTATAATATTTTAACACAATTTACGAAATGATGAAGCACAATGTCCATTTCAGAGGTAATACCAAGTATAATATTTTAACACAATTTACGAAATGATGAAGCACAATGCCCATTTCAGAGGTATTACCAAGTAAACTATTTTAACACAATTTACGAAATGAGGAAGCCGAATGTCCATTTCAGAGGTGTTACCAAGAAAACTATTTTAACACAATTTACGAAATGAGGAAGCACAATGTCCATTTCAGAGGTAATAACAAGTATAATATTTTAACACAATTTACGAAATGATGAAGCACAATGTCCATTTCAGAGGTATTACCAAGTAAACTATCTTAACACAATTTACGAAATGATGAAGCACAATGTCCATTTCAGAGGTAATACCAAGTAAACTATTTTAACACAATTTACGAAATGAGGAAGCCGAATGTCCATTTCAGAGGTGTTACCAAGAAAACTATTTTAACACAATTTACGAAATGAGGAAGCACAATGTCCATTTCAGAGGTATTATTAAGTTAACTATTTTAACACAATTTACGAAATCAGGAAGTGCCATGCCTATTTCAGAGTTATTACCAATTAAACTATTTTAACACAAT
>JAGFPH010011627.1:0-27671 GCA_018207615.1 Philaenus spumarius | reverse complement strand
GTTTGTTTTCCAACAGGTTAGGCATATGAAGAGCATTTAAGTTTTCTCGTAGTTTAAATTATAAAGTCGAAAACTAACTTTTCAGAAAATGAACGATAAATTCAGAGCATGGCAGATGGAAGCATTCTCTTGTTGCAGTATCTATATACTACGAGTATATAAAAGCGAAATACCACTCACTCACTCACTGACTCACTCATCACGATTTCTCAAAAACTACAGAACGGATTGAAATGAAATTTGGTACGTTGCTTCCTATAGGGCCATAGGTGCTCATTAAGAAATGGTTTGAAAAAATTCGAAATTTTAGGAGGGTTTGGGGGGGGATCAAAGTTATTAAAAAACGATTTCTTCAAAACGACCGAACGGATTGGAATACAATTTGGTATGTAGCTTCATCTAGGGCCATAGGTGCTCACTAAAAAAGGGTTTTTAAAAAATGGAAATTTAGGGGGGTTTGGGGGGTAAAAATTACTAAATCAAGATTTCTCCAAAATTACCGAACAGATTGAAATGAAATTTGGTATGTAGCTTCCTCTAGGCCATAGGCGCTCACTAAGACAGGGTATGAAAAATTTCGACATTTTAGGAGGGGTTTGGGGGGATCAAAGTTACTAAAATCATAATTTAAGATCTTTTATTATTATGACAATAGTGCTTTTATTATTTAAGATCTATATATATATATAAGCCAAATACCACTCACTGACTGATCACTTAAAAAGAATACAATTACGTTAAAAAGACTGAAAATACCAACCACCACGGGCAACACCGTACGGGTCAGCTGATATTATATAATAGTAAGATAAGTGGCTTGATAAGAAATATGGCAACATTATGTATGTCTCCTAATGTTTAATAATAAACCTCTCACTGGTACCAACTATACAGATTCAGGTTTACGACAAAGCAAAGTGAACTTGTTATAACCACTCCTAGATGGTGCTGATGTATAAGTTTTTACTTGTACATGTAATACTTGTAGAGATTGTAAATATACCGAAGTTTTGTTAATTTATCTGATTGTGTGAGGACAAGCCTTAGGCCTTAGGAAAAGAATCATAACTATGAGATACAAACATAACAGCAATTCCTACATGAAATGTCACTTATGTTGACGGAATATTCTTAAGATAAATGCAATTAGTTTTTGGTTGAACATAAATGGAATTACATATTGTAAAATTAACTATATTAATTTCAGACATAATATTTCGATAGCAGAAGATTAGACAATGTCTTCTGCAAAGAATTATGTACCCAGGTGAATTCTAATAAAATTAAGAGTTAAAGTTAATTGTGCATGTACATTAATTATAATTGCAGGTTTGATGCTATAACAAGCTTCCACATTTCTTCTTTTTTGGCTTCTTTAAAATTACTTCAAATAGTGTTCGATATACATGTTTTAATTTTAAAAATTGCTGTCTATGAACCATATCGACCTACCTTGTAGTCAAAAATATAAACAGAAATGGTTATGATCAAATTAGTTTCTCCGGTCCTGGACAACAAAGTTCTTTCTTAGTTGCATGTTATCGTCAACTCTTAGAAAACATACTGATTTCAGCCATAGACTAATACCTCTGAACACTAGAATCAACTTGTTCTATCAGCTTAACGGGGCACCAGCTCACAACAGCAAAATATTAAGGAAATTTTAACAACGTTCACTGCTAAGGACGCACATGTGAGATTGACACTGAACACTATGACAAGCGGCCGATGTACAGTGCATTGCACGCCATTCCCATATTGGGAGTGTTTTCAATACAAAGTGAATTGCGTGCTTCGCACGCCAACCCCCGTATTAAGATAATTTTTAATACACAGGGCATTGCGTGCTTCGCACGCCAATTTTAAGCCTATGTGCACATGTGCATTCGCTTTAAAATATTAGTGATTATTACGTAGAAAGGTTCAAAAATAAAAAATAAAGTAATTTCTACTCATTTCGGCTATAAATATAATAAATATAAAAAAATGCCAGCTCCTAGCATATTAAATACGGAATTTGCGTAGCAATGAACGTGTTAAGGTTTTTGTAAATAGTTCCATAATTTAAAATATTTATTTTCGTTAGAAAGGAGGCTTATAAAAAAAGTAAATTTTACAATTCATTTTGTATTCAGTCAATACTATAGAAAAAATTTAACAACTATGAAATCAAATTGTTAAATTTAGTTTGAACAAATTTAAACTGGTCTTTAAACACATAACCAAAACATTGACTTTTTATACTTTTAAGTGCTATAACTACTAAACGGTTGGGTTTATGACACTTTCAAAATACAAAAAAGATTAAAATAGTATGCAGAGTCCGAATGCACCTTAAATTACAGAATGCTCCATTACAAAATTATCAAGTTTACTTCCATATTGGAAAATAAAGGCAATTTTTTAAAATTTTAATTTCGTATTTTTAACTGTCACTAAAAAGTAATTGAAGTTCCCGATTTAAAGTTTGCTGTTCATCTTGTGCTTTTGGAGATTCTAATGGTGGCCCAGTTATAATGGACAACCTGTATAGTAGAATGGTGAAGCTAATTAATTTAGCGAATGGCCCTTACTCTTATTTAATCTTTTATAACGTAGGTACAAAGTAGAGATAAACTATATAAAAATATTAAATAAATGATTGCATGAATACTAAATTACTACTGGAAATAGATAAACAACGTCCTTGAGCTAAATATTAAATCATAGCAGTTTTATTGATATTTTTCGTGTTTCTTAATTCTCCATTGTTGAACACAGCTTGCAATTCTTAATTCGGCTTTGTATGTCCACCTACCACTAACTCACTGCTTATTTATTGTGAGTCGTAATGCACCAAAACAAATGTATTCCATACATGCAGAAAAACAAATGTATTCCATACATGCAGGAGTCACGATTTATAGGTTAGGTTCGTGACAGCGTCGGCTTATTGCTTATTACAGATTGCACGGACGTGACCCGGAGTAGTTACATTATTTCAGACTGTTACATTACAAGGGATTTTATTTGCAAGTGTGCGACTACTTTTTGTATTTAGCCTTGTCGGTCCACAATCGAAATGATTTAATGGTGACACTCTAAATTAAACTTTGGACATACAGCTGGGATAAGTTTATCTGTATTAGGATTATAAATATAACATTTTTCTAATTGGGGAATTAGTGGTAGTTTTAAACAACGGACTACAATAATTTGTTCGGCTCTGAAACGAATATTATTCTAAATAAAGAACAAAATGTAAACAAAATTGGTTTTAATGGCAAAACCACATGAATTTATTTAAAACTAATAATGTTAATATTAGTTTAGCATACTTAGCTAAACTTCGTTTCCTATTACCGCCCCAAGTCAGCTCAACTCCACTCCGCTCCTGTCAGCTTCACTACCGGGCTCCACCTAACATAAAGCTGACAGGATTTGACTAGTTACCTGTTTTTGTTTATTTTCAAAAATTTTACTACAATATTTAAGTATCAATCCCAATAGACGTACATAGTTCATCGTACAACAGTTAACATAGACAAGAATTTGGTGAAAGTTGTACTTCATAATGTGACGAATGGTTATACGAATATAAATAAAAAAAAAAAAACATTATTGGCTGACTAAGTAGTAAATATTTTGTAAAATACATATTGCATGACCCTATATCTCAACCTCCAATTATGAGTCTTTATTTAACTTTCATTGTTACAAATGCACCCTTTCATTGTTCATTTTTTGTAAACCATTTCATTACATTTCAAATGATTTTCTTCATATTTGTATTATGACCTGTTTTTTTTTTTTTTTTTTATTCTGATAATCGAAACTAATATAATAAAGAGGTAAAATTTGTTTATTTGTTGTAGGGTGTAATCTAGGAATTACTGAACCAATTGAAAAAAAATAGTTTTACTAATAAAAAGCTACACTATCCCTGAGCAACATAGGCTATAATTCATTAAATACATTTCTTATTTCAATATTTGTAAATTTAGTCGGAAAAAAAATCTGAGGTTAGGCCTAGAACGTTAAACCAACACAAGTATTTACATTTATTACCATAGCAACTAATTTAATAAAATAACAGATAACACAGCTGATTGTTCTAATATTTTTATTAACACCGGATTTCACACTTTGAAACAATTATTTGCATTTCTAACTCTTAGGTTAGGTTTTATTAAAGTTTAGAACTGAGCCTTGCTGGTTCTTTTAACCTTTATTATAACTGCTGTTATAATATATACGAAACAATTTGATTTGAATATTTAACATTGTTTACCATCTTAGCTTGGGATTAGTCCTAGACCTTTATTAAAAAGAAAACATAGCATGATTAGGTGTATAGAAGTTTCCAACGGGGTTGGCGTATAAGCACGCAAGGTTTTTCCTAGTTACTTATAAAATTAAATACCAATGACAATAACTTTTTTTAAGTTCAAGTTTTATTTTAAGAAATTAACAATTTCCAGATAATTAACAGTACGGAAGACGTTTACGAGTTAAAGAACACTATATCACTAGGTCCAAAGGTTTTGTCCTTTTCAGTCTTCGTACGACATCCCTGTTGTCCAACAGCCCCCGGAACGTAGCATCCTCATGCTTTTGGATTTTCTATTCTTGCTTCCCCGCCACAGCTGTTGTTTCTTTATAATTATGATTCCTTTTTCATATTCTGATAATCACTTACAATATTCAATACCAATGAAATTCACTTTTTCAAGTTCAAGCTTCCTTTTAAGAATTTAAAAATGTCCAGATGATTAACAGCACGGAACCCTTGCAAAACTTGACCATGTTATATCAATAATATTTAATACATTATCCATCCAATACAAATGTCCCACTGTGGTACTTTACGAATGTATGCTATTTAAACTTGGGAACAAACTTTAGCAATAACAATAACAGATTCGCCACCTAAGCTGAACACTTTAGATACCATCCAAGTAATACACAAGTTTAATGTATTCATAGTACTTGGAGTAGGCTATTACAAGCGGCTTATTGCTTATCTTGTATTAAGAGTGTGTACTAGGCAATGCAATTTGTAGTTTCAAACAGAAATATCAGTCTTGCGAGTAGAACTGTTTGTTTGATCTATACAGTGATATCATAGAGAAACATCTATAAATTATACGGAGTGTTCCACGAAGAACTGAGAAACTTTCAGGAAGGTTCGGATGGTGAAACTAATAAGTTTCATTCATATTTCTGGTAACGCTTTCTTAAAAAAAAAAGAAGATTTCTTTAAGTCCATAATTTTGCATTTAAAGTTTTTGGGAATTAAATATGTATTAAATAGTAAGCTCCCGTGAAAAATCACAGGCAGATTAATTAGACACACATCAGAAATACATCATTTATACAAAATACTATTTGAAAACAACAGACTTTATCTAGGCCTACCTAATGTTAAGAGGGATTTTTAACGCGGTAAATGTGTACAGTTACAAGTATTATAAAACTGTAGGCCTATTTCTTAAAATTGTTTATTTATATCCGTTATTATATATTTATAAAAGATAAAAAACATTATCTTTTAATTACTTTTTATTTCATATTGATAGATCAAATGATTTAGAAGTTGTTAATATTATAGTGAAGAAACAATTAATAATCAAATATGTTATACGAAGATTTACGAATGTTTCCGAAACTAAACGAATAGTTACCTATTCTTTCAATTTGTATAAACGAATATATTGATGATAAAAGGTTGTATTTATATATAGTTTATAACGTGAAAGTAAATCTTTCAAACGTATTATAGTATTATAGCCTACATTAGTTCTATAACTCATAAAAATAAAAAATAAAACAACTGCACAAGAAATTATAATGTTTGAAGTTGTAAACAGAACCCCAGAGTATAATCTAAGCTGGGTTTGTTTAAGAATTTCAGATGATGGGTGAAATCAGCTGTTATATTATATGTTACTCGAAGCTGTAAACATAACCCCAAAGTATAATCTACGCTGGGTTTTGTTTAAGAATTACATATGATGGGTGAAATCAGCTGAATGTTACTCACTTACGTACACTCGCTTTTATTTGAGTTAATAATAAACCTATGGGTGTAGTAAGCAGTGTTAGTAAGTAAATGGTTGCGTCAAGTTTAACTGCACACTGAACAGCTGTTACGTTAAGAAGATATCTAAAGTCGGGAATCTCCGGCAAGTTGTGCTGCCAAGTAAACTTTGATGAGTTTGAGAATGTTCTCCAACACTTGGTGTTAGTTAAATAATGTGTGAAAGCGGTTTATTAAAACAAAGTTAATCCAGTGAACAACAACAGATGCATTTTCTATAAACAGTGAGCACGCTAATTACAATTTTTGAATATTTAAATTTTCTAAATATACTTAAAAAGAGTTAATCTTGTAATAATGTGTACCACTTTGTAAACATATTTTTCAAACAGAGAAAATTAATAATATATTTCTTACAGTAATATTAGAGGGACAGTGTAATAAGCCTGCGTTCTGGATAAAATGTAAGGTTAAACCCAGTCTGGATAAATTTTCAGTGAGGGAAGGATGGCGTGTGAAGCGTTCATGTGACACCCATAGTTAATATTCTAAAGTGCGCGAGTCTTTTGCGCTTAGAAGGGAACCTCCTTAGGTTCTAGAAACATTTTATGTTATGCACTGCAGTTTGTTGTATGTTGGGTTAAGTAGTTTCTTTTGAAAAGCGAAGCAAACAAAAATAAGTGAAAACAATAAGCAACACTTCAAACGTATAACAGCTGATTTCGTCCATTTTCTTTAATACTTAAACAAATATTAAATAATAAATATTAAAACGAGTTCAGTTAATGTACAGTATAATACGCAAGTCATTAGTGGTTCCTTATGCTACGTATTAACACAGTATATATAGCCCATGCGCTTAGGCTGTCTATGCTGTATGTGACGGAGAGAGTAGACCCTGATTCTCTGACTGAAGGTTGAAGACAAAGTAGGGGAAGCGTTTAACATTTCGTCTGATACTGGTCAGTTTGCCTACCGTGCCTAGAGCAGTTTCATTTTAAAAATGGTTTAGTACTTAAAAATATATACCTGATTTACATGATCTATGTTATCAGGTTGATTTAGGTTGTTTATAGTGTGATTAATTGACCAAACAGAGGGTAATTGTTTAGTAATCGTGTGTTATGGTTTCGGACAAGCGTTGTGAATACAAATAATTATGCGATAAATTATGCTCTTTGTTTTATTGCTGTGTTCAGTCATATTGTAAAAGAAGGATACTAATAATTAGGGAATACACAATACATAGAAATATTATTTGCCGTGAAATTGGATAAATGGCAATACATATTTTCCAGTAATAATTAATATCCTAAATATTTGAAATATTGGAATTGAAGTCATATTTGTTGAATAAGTTATTACGATACCTATTGTACTTTTTTGTTAGCAAACAGATGCATGTTGCCTCGCTACTAAAATTATGCATTTTATAGTTTTAAACCTTTAAACATTTTAAACCTATAATTTTATAGTTTTTAGAATATGTATCGTGAACAACACAATCTTTCCGCGCTATAAATATTGTGTGCAACATTTCTCTTTATTTTTACACATAGACATGGCAGCGCAGACGTTGCTGTTACTGTCTTGGAAGTTATTATTAGGAAAATAAAGAAAGTGGCAGAACTGGTAAACCACGGGTATGTAAATTTAGTTTTGGTATGTAAATTTAGTTAAACAATTAATTAGTTTAGCAACTAAGGCACTTATATTTTATTTAACTCTTGCATTTAATTTTAGACAAGTAAGATATACAATATACTCTATCGCTATGATATTTCCATAGAAAACGAATTTTGAAAATAAAGGTAAAAAAATAGTTAATAAGGTCTGGTGTGGTTTAAACAAAATTTAAGTGAACAGTCTACGTCTATATCGACAGTCCTCCACTTCTGACACCAGTTGTGATGGAGCGAGTGCTTGTGTCTTTGGCACGCTTCAACTACGGAGTTGTCAAGCTGGAAAGATTTTGCGAAGGTCGGCGGGAAAATAAAAGCTTTTTTTTTAATTATGTTTTATTTTTTACGCAAACATTTACAGTAATTTATTTATAATCTACTAACACAAACCCTACTGGTTTAGTTGATCGGCTTAAAAATTTACAGAAGGGCACTACATAAAGACAATCATATTCTTTATCTAAATTATAAATATAATGCTTGGATTGCATTTTCAATGCGATGGTTTTTGTTTTTTCATTCTGATTTTCTGTTTATTAAATATAGATTAATCAATCTTAAATACTGTCTCACAATATACGTTTTCTTTTACAATTATAGAATGTCCGAAATAATTTTAGCCTCATGATTTTCTATATTTCTCAAATGTATTTAATTCTTTAAACAAATGTATATTGTTTTATTTTATTTAGGTGTACAGATTGTATTTTGTTATATGTAGCTTAATTTAATTTAATTCTACCTGAGATATAAAAATAATCATTATTATTGCATAAATTTAATTATACAAGATAGTCAGTGTACATAGGCTTACTTTACTTCTTTAGGTACATTTACTATACTAGAAAAACATGTCTGCAGGATCTATAAAATTTACAACAGTTTCAAAGATTTATATTGAATTTAAATCCGTCTAAATTGCCCAAGGGTGGGGATCAGTCACGTGACTCTTGGATAAATAATGCGGTCCATTACCTTACACTTATAGGCTTTGTGGATACCCCGCCAAACATAAATCTCTCCTTCTCTAACTCAGGGTGATGTTGTTCTATTAATCAGAGGCTGTGATTAAGTTAATGTTACAAAGCATGGTGACAACTTTAATCCTACCCCAGCGCACAACTCTTCAATATCTGTGTTTGTGAATATCCGCGAAAATTATACCGTCAGAACATAACGGTCACTGTAAACATAACCAACAAATATAAAACAAAAACACGATGCTTCCTTAATACGGAAGTATATGGTAACCATTTTCCAATAAAGATTTTCTTAAATGGAAGCTGCGTTTAGTTTTAACCATGTTGAATTTATTTATAATATATAATATTAATATATCATAATAATTTTTACTAATTGTAACTTTAAAGTGGGTTTGCGATTTGAAAAGTTGTTTGATATAATTCATAATCTCATACTTAACATTTGATTTGCTAAATATAACAAGAATAAACACATTTATAAACTCAAATAAATTTTTAATTAATTGTTTTATATTTTCGACATTTTGTACCTTTCTTTCCCAAAGAAGATTTATGTGAAGAACAAAGAAGCTCTATTTAAAATTTAAGATATTATTCCAAGAATTATAAAAGAACGATTTAGAGATAAAATACATCGTAAACAGGTTTACGTTATATAAATATTTATTTTATGGATTATAAACAATATAACCGAAGCCATTTTCTTTTATTTAACGTTTTATTGTTTTTTTTCAGTATAGATAGTCTCTAAAGAACAAAAGGAATTTTATTCAAAGAAAACAATTCTGTTTTTTCTGTGATTCGATAAAATATGCAAGAAACTCTCTGCATAGATCTCAATTATTTATATAAAAAATCTCATCATTCAAGAAAAACTGTTTCCCTGCTCAAGCACATGCGTCAGGATCCAATTCTCCTGACACAGATCTAAGTGCCTCTGTCCTAATGAAAACTCTGGCCCTACTGCGCTTACTTCTGGATCCAGAGCAGTGCTACCCCTTATCCGATCCAAGTACCCCTGTATTATTCAATGGTTATTTCCAAAAAATTATCAGGGTGTACAATAATCTAATTGCATTTGCTTTGACACACGTAGCCGTGGTGGTAGGTGAGTGAAGTCCTCTAATGTTATATATACTTATATTATAAAGAGGTAACAGTTTTTTGTTGGGGTGTGTGTGTATAGGTGGTAATCTCTGGAACTACTGAACCGATTTAAAAAATAGTTTCACTAATATAAAGGTACACTATACTTGAGTAACATAGGCTATAATTAATTCATTTTGATAAAAAGATTTTGTAATTCAATATTTGTAAATTTAGTTGGAAAAAAAATGTTAGGTTGGGCCTAGACTGATGAAGCAACACATACATTTTACATTTATTACCACAGCAACCAATTGAATAAAATAACAGATAAAACCGCTTTTTGCTCCAATATTTCCATTAACAGCTGATTGAAGCAATTATTTGTATTTATAACTTTTAGATCAGGGTTTTATTAAAGTGTACATTTGAGCCTTGCTGGTTCTTTTAACCTTTATTATAACTGCTGTTATAAAATATACAAAATAAAATTTTGTTTTGAAAATTTAACATTATTTACCATCTTAGCATTGTGATTATTATAAATTCTACACCTTTATTATAATATAAAGAAAAGATAACATGATTATGTGTATTGAAGGTTCCAACGGGGTTGGCGTGAGAAGCACGCAGTTGATCTAGTTATAAAATAAGTTTTTTACAATAATCGCAGAAGTAATTAAAATGTAGAAGTAAAATGTAATTTAAATTTAAATATAAAAAATATATATAAAAAGGGCCCTTTTTTCTTTCAGTATTTACTTAATGCCTAGACGTAAGGTGAAGGGGGAGTAGCGTGTATTGTAAGTAAACCAAACTCAAATAACTAGGCTCGAACTTAAACAATAGTATTGAACGTTCCCACTGAACCAAACTGGAGAGCATCTTTAGCCACTGTACCACTGTGCTTCCCAGGTATGAAAGGATTTACATATTCGTTGCATACAGTCCAACAGTGACTTGTTTTACCAGCTTATACATTTATGTTAAAATGCTGGAAATTTATCTAAACCGTGCAACCTTTATATTAGAATTTATAAAATAGTACAATCATTTAAAACGCTACAAAATGGCATAAAGGGATTCACAACAAAATATTACGTTAAACAACTATATTGAAACGCCTCCAAGACACTCTAAGGGACAAACATCTAATGCAATTTATTATCTGAAGCAATAAGAGCGTGACGTCACTGCTGTAGACTGCAATGCTATTATTGTTAATAGCAAGAGATGCTACTGCAAGTATTACGTTACTGGGTACAGACGTAGTGCAGCCTTAATTGGATCTTACCAACGGAGTTAAAACGTCGACATTAGTTTCTGCACTTTCTTGCAAACCAACTTTCTGTAGCAAAGTTTTGTAAGTCCGCAAGATAATATTAGTTAGAAGTATTGATTCAATAAATTAGGGTGGTGCAGTAATTTATATCACAAATGTATTATCATATTGAATTCATTTAGGGACGATCTGTAGCACTTTCTTCGTGGAGGTAATATAATCAATTTTGTAACCGGATGATTCCACTGCAAGAAATTACAAGTTGCCACTCTTAGTATAGTTAGAACGAAGACGGACGAAAACGACCCATTCTCATCGCAAGCTTATAACCAACGGAAAGTAGTATTAACTATAAAACAATATGTATATTTAAAATAAGAAGTCCTTCCCTACTGATTCAAAATCAATCTACTGCTAAAACATTGATATACAGAACCTTAAAATGTTCAGGGTACCTTCATACCTCTATGTAGAAGTGCACTAAGAAAGGATTTTAGAAATATTGATTTTGAGGATTTTGATCAAAACACAGTGTACGGTACACACACAGACAGATAAAATAGCTGATTTAAATCAAAAACGTATCAACCCAATTTTATTTTAGGCCTATTCGGAATCAAAATACGTTTGATGAACGTATTTACATTCTTTACCACTTTAACCAACTGAGTAAATTTATAATCAGTTAATATTTTGTTCATAACCGACAGTGTTTTATTTTTGGTTAACAAAATAAAAACGGAAAGAAATAAAATAATAATTCAAAAATCTGTTTTTAAATATTACAAATAAAACAGCTGATTTGGATCATTTTAGGCATATACTAAACCAACACATGTTTGAACAAACAAATTGGCAAATTTAAAATTAGGTAATTATTCTTCACGACAAACAGTTTTTTTAGGTTAGGTAATAGCAAAAACAGGAATAACAAAAAAAAGGTGACTATATCATAATTTAAACACCTATAACATTTATAAATTACGTATACTTTATTAATTAACTAGGTATATTTTACCAGTTTAAAAAATGCTTTACTTTATCACATTTCGGTCATACTATACAACTTCAAAAGGTATTTATAAAAATTAAAAAAAAAAACATCTGTCCAAATCAATCGTCTTTTCCGTGAAAATATCATAAAATACAATAATCTGTTTGCATATCCTTTGCTGCAAAAGTTGGTGAGCGCAGCTAGCTGGGACAAGTATGATATAGAGACAATTCTGTATTTTTCTAGTTTGAAGTATTATGTCAATAAATATTTATCGTTTCCTGTATAGTTTCATATATTAATTTCAAATAGTTGTTATGCACTTCCTTTGCATACTCCTCTTTGAAAAACTAATTATTCAAACATATTGCACAAAATTATCCTAGGCATTAAAAATAGAACTTTGATTGTAATAGAATAGAATAAAATGTAAAAATTGCACGAGATTCTAGCGTTATATAGTTGATTTTATACAGTGCTCTCTTTTGCATTAATTGGTTAAAATTTTTTATCTCATAATTAAGAAATGGTAATGAGGAATTTAATTTAAGTAAATCTTTCTTAATTAAAATATTACTTTTATCCAACAATTTCTAATTATTAGTAATAGAAGCTATTGTACGGTATAATTAGCAAGTGTCTTATTTTGTTTAATTGGTTGCTATGGTAATAAATGTAAACACTGTACATGGGTTGGATTATCAGTCTAGGCCTAACCTAAGAATGTTTTCCTACTAAATTTACAAATATTCATATACAAATATTTTGATCAAAATCCTATGTTGCTCACGGATAGTGTAGCTTTTTATTAGTAAAACCTTTTTTTTCAATCGGTTCATTAATTCCATAGATTACCCCCTACATACAAACAAACAAACGAATTTTACCTCTTCAAAATATTAGTATAGATAAGTTTATCTAATTGGTAAATATAAAAATATGAAACTTTAACAATATTTTATGATTCTGGTAATTGGAAGTGAAAAACTAAATCTAATGATAAAAACATTTTATAAGACCTTAGCCTATTACAAGTTGCCAAATCAAACGGTTTCAATAACAACTATTAAGTACACGGTTTGTTTAGCTGCCACTTCGGTGGATTTACTATCATAATTATACAAGTACACTATTTTTCTTTTCTTTAAAGTTTGTCCTTCATTGTAATTTATTAGGTGTTAAATATTGCCATTTTAAATTCGAACGCTTTTTCAATAACTAAATAGGCTTTCAACCAGAAGATTTCTATTTGCTAATTCAAAGTCATTCACTAATGATAAAATCATTTTAGAATAATTTAATGTTTAATTCAGTAGAAAATGAAAAATGAAATCTAAATTCCGTATCAGTAAATGTACACTGCAAGGCTTAAAGTTATAAAACTGTTTATTTAAAATGAAACTTCTCACTGGTACTACCTATACAACTGTTTATAAAGTTAGATATTATATAGAAGTTCATTTAGAAAAATGAAATTTATACAAAATGGTAATTTTTGGTCGCCCACCCTTTGGTGGGCCAAGAATAAATTATATTTAATTAATCAATTTAATATTTCATAATTCTATTCCCTAGGGCTTCTTGTAATAATTTTATTTTGAACTTGACAATAACGTCAAGCATAAATATACGGTATATTAATTGAAACGTTTTTCAAACTTTCTTAGTGTTTTCAACACACACACTGCATTGCGTGCTTTGCACGCTGAATCCAATGTTGTTAGTGTTTCCAATACACAATGCATTGTGTGCTTCGAAAGCCAACCCCCATGTTGTTAGTGTTTTCAAGACAAAATGCATTGCGTGTTTCGCACGCCGATCCCCGTATGGAGGGTGTATTCAATACACAATGCATTGCGTGATCCGCACGACAACCCCCGTATTGAGAGTATTTTCAATACAGAATGCATTGCGTGCTTCGCAAGGCAACCCCCATGTTCAGAGTGTTTTCAATACACAATGGATTGCGTTCTTGATATAAAGTCAATACAAATGGTAAAAGAAGCTTTCTTACACTAATCAATTTTGTTGTTTAGTAGAATATTAAATCCAGTTTATGTGTCATTAAATTAACACTGGAAATGATATAGTTATAAAACATATTTAATTTTAATATAAACAATTATTGCTAGTACTACATACACAACTTTTATTTACTGTATTTAGAGATATAGTAGTCATGCTTACACAATAGATTAACACTCTTAACTAACATTATTTCTGGTCGCTCACCTTTACATGGCCGAGAGTAATTGATTTAGCAATTTAGTATTTTACAATTATATTTACTTAATCTTTATGTAATAATTTTTCTTTTAACTTGTCAATGGAGGGTGTACAACCGTTAGTCAAATAATATAAATCAATGGTAAATAAGAAGCTTTCTTAAGTGCTCTAAGGTAACTGTATCCAAAATTATTCTTAACAGTTAGTTGTTAGTTATATAAACTATTAGACAAATGGAAGTTAAATGTATATTAACAACAACAAAAATATCAATACATATATTACACTATGTATTTCTTATGGGGAGTTTTAATAACTTTGACCCCCGAACCCCCTAAAATTTAGAATATTTGAAAATCTTTCTTAGCGTGCACCTAGAGGAAGCTACATACCAAATTCCATTCCAATCCATTCAGATTGTTTTAGAGAAATCGTAATTTAGTAACTTTGACCCACCAAACCCCACTAAAATTTCGAATTTTTTTGAAAACCTTTTTTTAGCGTGCATCCACGGCCCTAGAGGAAACTACATACCAAACTTCATTGCAATCTATTAGGTAGTTTTTGAGATTTCGTGATGAGTCAGTGGATTTGGATTATATATATATAGATTGTATACAAATTTTCTTTCAATTCCAGTGAAAACGCACGTAGAAATGAAGTTGTTTTCAAAACTTTAAGATACAACAAGCGATTATTTTATTTAGCAAGTTATTTTGTTTCCTATTTTTTGTTGGAATAAATTAGAAAGAAATGTCAATAATACTCAAAGTATGTCAGCTGAAATGGTATACAGGTGTAGCCAAATCAAAAGGTAGCAATAACGAATATTACGTACACGGTTTATTCGTAACCATTAAGGAGGGTTTTCCTATCACATTTATAAATATACTATTTAACTTTTGGTGATAAATAGATTTAAAATAAATGCATTGTGTATTGAAAACACAAACAAAACGGGGATAGGCATGCGAAGCACGCAATTCATTGTGTATTGAAAATACTCATAATACGGGGGTTAACGTGCGAAGCACGCAATGCTTTGTGTATTAAAACACTCCCAATACGGGGGTAAGCGTGCAAAGCACGCAATGTTTATTGTATTGAAAATACTCCCAACATTTGGGTTGGCGTGTGAAGCACGCAATGCATTCTGTACTGAATACATTAAGAAAGTAAAAAAACGTAGATAGTAAAATAATTAGCTGTCCGCCTTGTCGTTCTCTAAAAGTGCTATGCATTAGATTATTGTGTACTGCTAATGTATATGCTAACTCGGGGTAGTTCATTAATATCAAAGTAATTTATAAATAATTTTGCGCTTAATTCAGTAGAAAATGTAATATTAAATTTGATATCCGTACAAGTAAGTAACTACTAGGCCTACTAAAAGACTTGAAATTATAAAACGTAATTTAGGATAAAGTCTCGTCGATGCTTGGTATACACCTTTTATTTAAAACTTAATATTTATTTTAGTTATCAATTAGAGATGAGTAGGTTTTAACACATTTATTATTACAGTACGTGTTTAAAAATGGATATAACACAAAGGTAATAAGCGCGTGGTTTCACGTAATGTTACTCATAATTTTAATATTATATAAAATAGTTTACTCACAGAAAATAAGGACATTATCATTCTAGGCTAATGTTAGGAATTGTCGACAATTACCAAAAATGTATGTTTTCAGTTTTTTAGAAGTTTTTTTGCAGTTATGTCAAATTAAAAGATTGCAACCGTAAACGTAATGAATTTAGTTTTTTGTATTTGTTCTTACATCAGTGTATATTTTTATGTTTGAAACAAAAACTTCACCAAATATTACTAATGTTATATCCATTGAAACTATATCTAGAGCTTGGGCACTTCCTACTAGTAGTTTTACAGATAAAAAGTGGAGATTTGGAAAAAATATACAATTTATGTAAATATTTTGGTTTCTTGGTAAACCATTTCAATTAAATTGTACTAAACATTGTTATTTAATATATGTTAAATATTGTAATGTTAATGAAAATGATTAGTTATTGACGTTACAAAATTTGTGCTCTCTAAAATAGCGGTGCATCCTCTTGTTGTTAATGATAATTCAAAATAATTTTTAATTAGCTCTATAATTTGATCCGCAAAAATTTAAATATTAATGTTAGTTTGGGTATCAGCAACTGTACACTGGTAAGCTGGAAATTATAAACAAAGTTTATATTTAAATACAACCTCTCACCGATGCATTGTATACAAATTTTGTATAAAGTTAAGAGATAGAGTCAATATCTTTAGTTTTAGAAAATTACAAATTACTAAAATAATAATTGATATAACACAAAGGTAATAAGCGCGTGGTTTTACGTAATGTTACTCATAATTTTAATACTATATAAAATAAGGAAAACTATATAAAAATTATTTTCAACTCACAGAAAATAAGGACATTATCATTCTAGGCTAATGTTAGGAATTGTCGACAATTACCAAAAATGTATGTTTTGAGTTTTTTAGAAGTTTTTTTTTTGCGGTTATGTCAAATTTAAAGATTGCAACCTTAAACGTAATGAATTTAGTTTTTTGTATTTTTTTTACATCTGTGTATATTTTTATGTTTGAAACAAAAACTTCACCAAATATTACTAATGTTATATCCATTGAAACAATATCTAGCTTGGGCACTTCCTACTAGTAGTTTTCCAGATAAAAAAGTAGAGATTTGGAAAAAATATACAATTATTTATGTAAATATTACAAAAAGAAATTTTTTGTGGTTTCTTGGTAAACCATTTCAATTAAATTGTACTAAACATTGTTATTTAATATATGTTAAATATTGTAATGTTAATGAAAATGATTAGGTATTGACGTTACAAAATTTGTGCTCTCTAAAATTGCGGTCCATCAGATGATTCTCTTGTTGCTAATGATAATTCAGAGTAATTTTTAATTAGCTCTATAATTTGATCCGCAAAAATTTAAATATTAATGTTGGTTTGGGTATCAGCAACTGTACACTGGAAAGCTGGAAATTATAAATAAAATTTATGTTTAAATACAACCTCTCACCAATGCATTGTATACAGCTTTTGTATAAATTTAAGAGAAATAGTCAATATCCTTATTAATTTAAGAAAATCACAAATTACTAAAATAATTTTTGGACGCTCACCTTTGGTGGGCCAAGAGTAAATTACTTATATAATTTAGTATTTTATCAACTTATTTTGTTAGTTTACATGAAATTAATTGTGTGGCAAACTGGTAGTAGATAATGGTAATTTGGTAATACATATAAGGAAAAATTCTTCTCGGGTAGTATAAATTATCTATTTGTTCTTAACACATGTTACAGAATGTGTTTTTTAAAAGGTTATCATAAACTCATGATTTAAAATGATTCATGAAAAAAACATGATCTATTTCTGGTTTTGAAATAAAAACCTTAAATTTCCAAATAAATTAGTTTCAAAGTATAAAACCAGCTGTTAGTTGAAATTTGATTGCAAGAAAAAGTACATTGATTTAACCTCGTATCCGGGGGTGGGGGGGGGGTTAGGTGGTCTAAACCCATCTAGAAATTTAATAGTAAAAATTAATACTAGGTTTAAAAAGTGCAAAATAAATTATAAAATAGACAGACAACACAACAAAAGATCCAGCAACATATTTTACACCATTGTGCATTGCATGCACACTGACATTTAGATTTACTTGATTAAACTACAACGTACAATACACACGGATGCAGTAGGTTACAGCCTTATTCTCTTGTGAACTTGATCTGATGTATTAAATAAGAAAACTATAAAGTTCCAACAAAAATACTTTACTTTAACAAAACACACAATGCATTGAGTATCGAAAATACTCCCAATACGGGGGTTGGCGTGTGAAGCACGCATTGCTCTGTGTATTAAAAATTTCCCCATTACGGTGTTGGCGTTTAAAGCACGTAATGCATTGTGTATTGAAAGCACTCCCAATACGGAGTTGGCATGCGAAGCACGCAATGCTCTGTGTATTGTAAATTCTCCCAATAAGGGGATGGGCATGCGAAGCACGCAATGAATTGTGTATTTAAAATACTTCCAATAAGGGGATTGACGTGCGAAGCACGCAATGCATTGTGTATTGGAAATACTCACCAATATGGGGTTGGCGTGTAATGCACTGTGCGTCGGCCGCTTCTCACAGAGTTCATTGTCAAGCTCACATGTGCGTCCTTAGCAGTGAACTTGTTAAAAGGGTTTACATTCAAATCCCCGATCCTGACCCCCCCCCCCCTAAAAAGTTTTCCTGGCTACGGCCTTCTATTTAACTGATGTACCAACACTGAACATTTTTAATTAGCTGATTCCACTGGTAGAAATAGTTTGTTTAACATGATTATACAACTAAAAATCTTTTAAACGAATTCTAAATTTAAGTTTTCCCATTTTAACTTTTGTGCATACGTTTTAGATTGATATATAACTTAAAGGAATTAAATGTGTGGACTCACGTAATGTTACTCATAATTTTAATAACATATAAAATAGTTTAGCCGTACGCACGGAAAGTAAGGTCACTATCATTCTAGGTTAATTTTAAGAATTGTAGACAATTACCAAAAATGTAAGTTTTCAGTTTTTTAGAAGTGAAACTTCTTCAGGCGTGGTTGCCAGATTGGTCCAGATCAGACGAGAAGTGAAACCCTCCCTCCTCTCCTACTTCAACCGAATGTTGAAAGGAAGTAGTAGAGAAATTGTTTCTAGCATTTCTGTTAAATGCGTCATTCGCACTCTATACGCAGACGCAGTGCGTACTGTGTGTGTACTTATTAATTTCTCTAGCCACGTTAGCATGTGTTTGCCTGATCGAGACGAGAATTGAAACGGTTCCCCATCTCCGACTCCAATTGGCAGTTGGGAATAAAGAGATGGAAGATCGTTTCTATCCTCTCTATCGCATTGTTATAGTCTACTCGCATGCGAAGCTTTTACCGTGTTAATACGTAGCATAGGGAACTCGTTGATGCTTGCGTATTATACTGTACATTAACTGAACACGTTTTATTATTTATGTAGTTTTATTGAAGTATTAGGTAATGGACGAAATCAGCTGTTTTATGTTTAAATCATTGTTTATTGTTTTCAATTATGTTTGTTTACAATGTTTTCCAAAAGAAATTACTTAGGCCTACAAATAACAAGCTCCAACATATAAAATCACTTCTAGAACTTAAGAAGTTTAATTTCTAACGGGCGAGAGTCTAACTAAATATTTTCAATATTTTTTATATTTGTTTTATAGAAGTTTGCAGTTTATTAGTAGTTTCAAAGTAAAGTTTAAATTTACTAGAACGTCTTAGGTGTACTATTAGACAAAAACCTCTGACCTAAATAAATATTATACGCAGGTCTTATTTTGCTCTAAGTATGAAATCAGAATAATATAAAATACCACTGAGAAATAGCCCACATGCCAGTAAAAATACTTTTGAAATCTGTTTGTGAATATCAGTCAAATTGAGATACACGGTGTAACAGTGGAGTATGTGAACGTAAAAACTAATAAATTTAGACACATTTGGTTTAAAATCAAACCCTAATAATTCACGCCTGTTGAATCTAAGCACCGTAATTTTTCTCTCTAATCTCAGTGTTATAAAAAGTATGTTTTGGGAGGGTTGATGTAGTTTAAAAAACAAAAAAATAATTGTAAGCATAAGTCGAGAGTTACACAATTTTGATCAAAAATTTTACTCACCTTGTAATGTTTAGAGATGGCTGATCTAAATGTACAACATTTTGGTTTTATCGAAACTGTTCTTCTTGAAACTCAAAAGTTTACCATTTTTTGTAATTTTATCCTCCAACATGAAAAATAAAAACGATCTTCAATAAAATCAAATGTAAATATATATTTTTTTTGTTTTTTTGCCAACCATTTCAAACAATTTTGTTCGTATAATTGACCATTTTAAAATGGGAGCAACATTTTTAGGTTTTTTATTGTGTCTTTTCTAAAATTAATAGAAACGCTGAATTTTAAAAGCCTGTCAGAAGGAAGTATTTTGCATCCACCTAAACAAATGCACACACCTTTTCCAGTTTCAAGGTTGCAGCCCTAAACTTACACAATTTTGGTTGTTGGTTTTTATTTACCAAACGGTTATTATTGTATTCTTAAAACTTTAAATTTTACCAATTATTGAAAGTGATATATCCTTTGAAATAATAGCTAACTTGGGCACGTTATTAAGATTTTGCCAACCGACCGAATTAGAATTTTGGAAAAATACATTATCTAAACCTATTCAAACTAACTTTTTTGTGTTTCTTTGTCGACAATTTAAAAAAAAGATTGTTTTTGTTTCCAACCGTTTTAAAATGAATGTCAGCAAATAGATTTTACTTTTTCTATGCTTTTTCAATGATAAACCATTGGAATAATTTATATTCTATAATATGTGCATAATAATTATAATACATGACTATTTCATTGGCAATTTAAAATTCCTCAATGCTTATTACGACAGATTTTCCATAACAAAATTTAAAATTTAAGGGCTTTTTTTTTAATTAATTTAGTGACGTCTCAAGTACAGCATTAACGAGCAAAGTTTACATCACAGTTCCCAAAAAAAAGCTCAGTCTACAAAATATTCTGCTGACTTGTCTATCAAGGTGATTGATTGCCAGAAGTTGGTACACCTGCTTGGTATAATCCTTCATTCGTTACATACAATTTAAAAAAAATGTTACTGAATACTCAACTTGTAATCAAAAACAAGAAAACACATACATGTTACAAGAATTGGTTTTGTTCCGACTGTAAGACAAAGACATCAAAGCAGTTCTGACACGAAATTTTCCTTAGTAAAATACGATTATTTTTAGGTAGACCATAAATGGTATTAAATATTGTAAAATTAATTAAATTAAATTGAGACAATATTTTGTAGATTAAGGTTTCTGCAAATAATTATTTACCCATGTGCATTCTAACAAACTAGGAGGGTTCAAATTGCGCCTGTAGTTTAATTATAATTGAATTATGTAATGGAAAAATGATCGCCAATGAAGTAATTTTTCTATTAATGTGCTCAATTGACTATCTACACTATTTTAGCATAGGTACGCTATCAACATTTTTTCGCTCTATTCCTAAAACTGACGAAGTAATAATATATATATTTTTTTTTTGGCGTACTGGTTATATTTTGTTTATCTAAAATTATTGAGTGTGGTTTATTTGTCATCAGGTTAGACATATGAAGAGCATTTAGGTTTCCTCGTAGTCTTAAGTATAAGGTCGTTCATAAAGTAAACGATTAGTTCAGAGCATGTCATATATTGAAGTATTGTCTTGTTGCTGTAATTAATGTAATAGTGAGATAAGTAGAAAGATAAGCATTATGGCAGCATTATGTATGTGTTTCCTTATTTTTAATAATAAACCTCTCACTGGTACAAACTATACAGATTCAGGTTTAGGTGAAAGCAAAGCAAACTTGATATAATCACTTCTAGATGATGCTGATGTATACGTTTTTACTTGCACATGTAATACTTGTAGAGATTGTAAATATATCGAAGTTTAGTTAATTTATCTGGTTCTGTGAGGACAAGCCTTAGGCCTTAGGAAAATAATCATAACTATGAGATAAAAAGATTTTTTTAAATCCTACATGAAATGTGACTTATGTTGATGGAATATTTTTGAGACAAATGCAATTAGTTTTTCGTCGAACATAAATGGTATTACATATGGTAAAATTAACTATATTTATTTTAGACATAATATTTCGATAACCGAAGATTAGATAATGGTTTCTGCAAAGAATTATGTACCCAGGTGCATTCTAACTAAATCAAGAGTTAAAGTTAATTGTGCATGTAGATTAATTATAATTGCGGGTTTGATGTTGTAACAAGCTTTCACATTTCTTGTTTTTTGGCTACTTTAAAATTACTTCAAATAGTGTTCGATATACAAGTTTTTATTTTAAAAAATGAAATAGATTTTGCTGTCTATGAACCACATCGATCTACCTTGTCAATATGAATTCATATATGACAGTAAAAAAAATATTGATGTAAAATTTACAAAGTTATTAGCACAAGAAACCAAAAATGTTCAGTAACGAAAGGAAAAAGTTCAAAATTAGGCCTACATAAGAAGTAGTAAAAAAGTTTTTGTATTTTTTTTTTAATGTACAAAAGTTTTGTAATTCAGTTCTAAATACAGTAAAGTATATAAAAATATATATAAATTTCAAATTTATTTTTTGTAGACACCAGTTTTTATGTTCCTACTACAAGACTGCTAACAAAACTAGGACTAGTTTGAATATTAATTTATTAATATATGCTTGGCCCAAAAATTAAATATTATGATATCAAAGAGTAGAGAATAAATCATAGAAATGAACTATAAACTTGTAAATTCTTATTTTTTAAACGTATTTCACTTAGTTTACTTGTATCACAAAATTGGAGTAAACTGATAAAAAAACCTCACGGACCAAGCCTGTACAACAGTACATATATCCTGCCGGTCTAAACTGTTGGACAACGTATAGCCAGAGCGTGGGAATTCAAAGCTATTGAATTTAACAAAAGTCTGTACTTCCCACGACTGTACGAATAAAATCGTCGTAACAGTAAATATGGTTTACACTACACGAAACGAAACGTTAAAGTTTTCTCTTCAAATCGATATAAACATATCTATACAAATATATCGAATTGTAGGAATAATAGATATTGTAGTTTGCAAAATGTGCTTTCTCCTTGGTTGAAAACTGTCCAATTACAAGGGTTTACAGAAATCTTTGTATTTTCGGAAGTATAAGAGTGACGACTGACCGGAAGGCGGTTTTAGAAAGTTCAAGCCTTAACGAACCCAAAGATATCTTTATATATTATTATTATGAAAACATTTCTGTAATATACGTTGTACATCAATTTTTAAATTTAAATAGATTGACATTCAAAAATAAATCACCCCTTCGAGAGAGTTATAAAGTAGATTTGTTTAATACCAAACTCTATCTAACCTAAATTTAAAAAGTAAAATATATTTGATCTGTGTTTATCGGTATGTAAGCGGGTTGGCATGTTTTTATAACTTTGGTAAATTTCATCAAGATATCTTTAACCGTTTTACAGACGAACTAGTGATACCAAAATGAATTCGTATTTTACTTCAAGTTACGGAACTCTAACCATTATTCAATGTTTAACAAGAAGTTTAACCAGCTTTACAAAAATACATAAACACAAAGTGACCATAACCTCACTTGTTGCTAAAGCCTCATTTCCTGAGCAAAGATAATATAAAACAATGTAGCCATGTGTAAAGTGAAACGGTTTCATTATACAACCCTCCCCGTGCAATTGGTATTATAGCCGCGAGGTAAACATCCCTTCCTGATTATATTTAGTGTGGTAAATTTATGTAGTCATTGCTTTTTATTTCGTTTCAAAGTACGTTGTAGCTTTAACACGTTCAATGCTAAGGACGCACATGTGAGCTTGAATCTGAACTCTATGAGAAGCGGCCGACGCATTGCACGCCATTCCCATATTGGGAGTATTTTCAATATGTCAACGCATTGCGTGCTTCGCACGCCATCCCCCAAGTTTCAAGTATTTTCAATATACTATGCAATGCGCCAATTTTAAGCCTATGTGCCATTTACGCACATGTGCGACCGCTTTAAAATATTAGTGATTATTACGTAGAAAGGTTCAAAAATAAAAAATAAAGTAATTTCTACTTTAAATATATAAAGAATATAAATATGAAAAATAATAGGTCAGCTCCTAGCATTTGAAATACTATATTTTGTTTAGCAGTCAACGTGTTAACACATTACTTATAAAGTAACAAGTGTATTTGCAAATTGTCTTAAATTTAATATTAAAACAATATATAGCCTACAGGGTAGTTATAAAGTCACTCTCACCCCCCCCCCCCCTTTAACTTATGTGTTTGTTAAAACAAAAAATATCTTTTGGGAAACGATACTAACTTAACCCAAAGTATCTTTTGAATCAACCGGAAATTCTGAGTGTCCCCTAAAAGTGGGGGATTTTGGGGACCACTCGAAATTTTTAAATGGTAAGTATGGTCGTTTGATACATCATTTTAAAGGTCTATTTAAGACTAGAAACATGACATAAAGAAATTAAAAATCGGACAAGCTGAAACAAAATGAAAGGAAGAGTTTTTAGAAAACATGTCAAGAGAAAAAAATGTTTATTTCAAAGTGCTTGACCTAAAAAATTGCTTAAAAATCGATTTCGTAAATTTTATTTTGTAAAACATTTTCTAAGATGGAGGAGTATTTTCTAAATTAGTATCGTTTCCCAAAGGATATATATTTGTTTAAAAAAACACAAAAGTTAAAGGGGGAGGGGTGACTTTCAGGGAAATATCGATTATTGAATGCGATTTCCATTATTCGAGAGTTATAACATTTAATATTATTTGAAATATGTTGCGGATGCGGACAAGAAGTTCAGAGGGGATGGGGACTTTAAAAGAAACTCACAATTCTTCACAAGTTCTGGAAAATTTTGAAAATTGTATTGTAAGTACATTAAACTTTTTAACAATTTTGAGATTTCAAAACTACTTTGACCTTAAATTTTGTTCGTGAAAAACTACCGAGAAAGTTTAAAAGAAAAACTGAAAATAAAACACAATAGTGTACAAAATATCATAATTTTTCTTTTATATTTATAAAATGGCTGCAGTTTAAAAACCTTTAAATATCTCTAAGCACGGCAAAAATACAGAAAAAAATTACAAGAGATAAAACAGTTTTATTTTTCAATTACAAACGAAAAGTTTTTTTTAGTTTTATTTTTATTCTGTACCTCGTTCAATAACTGCGTTATAGACAAAGAAAAAAATATACAATATCTTATTGTTGTCAATGTGAGATGTGCATCTGCTTCTCACGGAAATTTTTTCGAAGCGAACGTTTGTGCCCTCATTAACGCCGGAGCTGTCAGATGTCCTCCTAGACGAACAGACCGCCAAGGTCCGCGGGGAAAGAAATCACTGTGGGCTTTTACTTACGGTTTATTGGTTTCTCTTTATTGTGGGAAGATTTACAAACCAGTAGGCCTATTTATGTATTGACGAATGAATGACGTCTTTGTATAATTAAGTATATATCCGTGCCTACTCGCTCACAATTAGAACGGCTATTCAATTTTAGTATTATATTTTAAGTTAATAACGTAACTGTAATTAAATAGACTTGGTGTTAGGCCATTCGTTAGTTTAATTTAGTTTTATGCCTTACATAAAGGGGTTGTACTTTTTGAGGCATGTGTTTTTTTAAATATGATCGGTAGTTCTTCCTGTCATCTTCTCTTCAAGACCTTCATTTGAAAAGTTGACATCATATAAAAAAATGAATAGAAACACTAGTTAAAACTAAAATATAGATGATATGAGTTTATTTATCATCAGTGTATATCTTCTGTACACAGAAAACTGTAATAAAACAGGAAAAATAACGCAGCAAGCACGTCCGCACTAAATTGGCTCAACAACCGTAATTTCGTTTTATCTTTTCAAGCTGTAAGCCTTTGTATTTTTGTTTATGTTGTTGCTAGCAATTCTATCTGCGGCACCATCGTGATGTAAGGTGTAACTTACGCACCCCCTCAGTTGACACCCTCGAAGATACAAAGGAGTTTGTCCAAACTTAATAAACTAGCAATTCCTTATATATTATTTCTCAAAGGTGTTTTGTCTCTATCACAATCAATTATTGAAGCATCATTTTAAACGTTATGTTCCCCGCTATTGACGAAAAATAGTCAAACAGCTTAAAATACATGTTTTCATTACAAAAATTTTACTAAACAAATTTAAAATAAACTTTATATGGTTGCTAATGAAAGGCGCCATCTATTAACATTCTGTCTAACTAACATGACAGCTGTGATTTAAATGTTTTACTGTCTGTATGTGTAAGTGTAATCTATCACGCAAATCAATCAATCGAATTAAGCCAACGCAAAAAAATAAACGTAATTTACCTAATTAAATCAATGTATTAAATCAGGTAAGTAGACCTACTCCTAACATGCGAAATGTTCGCACTTATTCTTTTAGAAAAAATTTATTTTTGTTATTATATGTATAAATTTATAAACATGACATTAATACTAGGTAAAACCTATAATTATTAAAAGTAGTATACAAAGTCTTGTTAGGCAGAAACTGCTGTCAGTCTTGGACTGTAAATACATAATTTCTGAAGAGTGCACAGTATGATATACGTGAATCTGTGCTACCACTGAATGCCCTACGCCCAGCTCCCTACGCTGATTGCTTCTACTCGCGGCTAAGTAAATGCAAACAGATTATTACGTACTTTAATATCTACACAAAAAATACAATACATTAGGACGTAGGCACTTGGGTTGGTTTAGGGCAATGGTCTAGTGGTGACCTAGATCATGGCGCATGCGTAATAGGGCCAGTTTTTGTTTAAATGACAGGAATTTTTTTACACAACTAAGAGAAAAGTTCCAAACAATATATTGTTTTATTCATTATTAGTTTTCTAACGGAGGCAGTACTAGATACCTCTTGGATGTTTGTTTACCAATCGCTTAAATAAATATAAAAATTATTTTGTGAAATCAATTTATTGAAGAAATAATTTATTTTTTAATTTGACAAACTGGGACCTATTTATTTGTAAATGTGTTGCCGGGTTTTCCAATGAGAGTGACGCCTTTGTGTGAAGATAAAGTTAATTCTTGTATAAATGTGGCAACGTCTTGCTAAAATTTACTTAATTGCGTATTTTATAAAAAAACTCATAGCTTGACTATTGCCTTAAGCAGGAAAACAAATAATTAATAATAATAACAACGATACAAAAATGAAGCTCAGTTTTTATTGGTGAGACTTGTAGTGAAATATTCTTGAATATCAACCAGCGAAAAAAGTGGAACGTTGTTAACTAAAACTGTAATGTTGGATTTAATTGTTTTTACCTCAGCCTAAATTATGTCTTTTACAAATTATGTCAGATAATCTATTTTAAAATATATCTGTTTTTGTTATTTATGCTATTAAGCCTAGACTGTAAAATGAGTTTATGTTATGTAAATAATTGTATAATAATAGTATGTAAATAATTTTCCTTGATAATTGAACCGAATGACAAATCTTGCTTAGTAACACTGAATAATATCGTAGTAGAATATATATTTTATTGTTGAGATCTAATGTGTTCATCTATGTTAAACAAGAATGTGATTATTGCGTAAATTTGATTGTCGTGATCACTGGAACTTTTACATATATATTCATTTTAAATAAAGCAGTGGAAGTGATTAAAATGATAGGCCTGCTTGCATTTTTAGTGATATAACCAGCCTA
>JAGFPH010011626.1:8210-26941 GCA_018207615.1 Philaenus spumarius | reverse complement strand
CAGGCAGACGTCGATCCCTGTTTTTCAACATTGGTACGAAATACTAAATCTAATAATTCAAAACTAGTTTTAAACCCCAACCATAGATCAAATATATTTTCGTTTCTACTACGAGGCCATTTCCTCTATGAGACAATGATTACACTGTCTCGGGTCCATTCTTCACCGTACCGACTATATCAAGGATGTGATTGTTCCGACCAAGTCTATCATTAAGTAACAGAGACAATCGCTACCACAGATACAACATATTTGAATAATAATAGTCCGATTTGTAAAAGTAATAAATTGAAACAACCATCTAGCATCAGTTATTGCAGGTTTTAGGAGGGTGGAATGCGGAGGTCCACCCCAGATGGTAGATCTGTCTACCTGGATGAGTGAGGTCGGAACTGAAAGGTTTAAACTGTACCTTCAGATAGTCCAATAATAGTCCAATATAATTTAATCTGTGAGCCGACAAGTATACGGGCTTAGCTTTGTTTCCAAACGACATCAAAACTTGGAAAAAGATCTTGCGAACATAGTACAGAAATGTCTAGTTTCCTGGATACACGCCATTTTGTTTTTGTCCAAATATATTTAATTTACAGATCGCACAGAGTTTAAATACGTGGTTTCATTGCTGTAAAATATCTTAACTAACTAAACCCCTTATATTATGACTGAACTAGGCTACTTTTTTTAATCAATATTTAGGAGAAATAAGATTAAAGATTCATTAAAAAAGTTTGATATGATAAGCATGAACACATTTCACTCGGTATTTAGTGTTGAAGGAAGGTAGGTAAGGAGTAATCAATAAAACATTGAATAACTTATATAAAAAAGTAAATTTATTTCAAGGAAGCATTCAGAATTGAGATTAAGATCTTAAATCAAATATAAATGTGAGTCGGAATAAATAACATTTTATAGATGTCCATAGTTATTAAAAAAAAAATAGTTTTAATAACTAAAAATAAAATACAAATACTCCCAACTTCCTTCACTATCGTCACGAAGCATCAAAAGTGGTATCGTGCTGAAGATGTTCTGAAATGTTTCGATGCTACAGGATTTCGATAACTCGAAATGATCGATATTTTAGGATTAGATGAAAAAAGAAGCGAATGCCGCAAAATGTTTATAATTGAGAAGTAAAACTCTTGAATTCATGATTAATTTCGGTAGTGTCTTCTCCATTTAGTATTCCTAACTGACCACATAATACTCAAAGGTTGCAGATTATTTATTTGTAAAGTATTTTTTTAATTTCAAAAACCTCAAATAACTCCATTCTATAAACAGGGATTTGCATGAAAGCAATCAAGCACATTCTGCAGGTGCAAACGGTTGCACATGAAACAGTCAGAAATCAATTAAAATAACCAATCAAACACTTTTATCCAATATTCATGGCGTATCTACGTGAATCTTGTAATTTACACCCTTATCAAACTACTATCAAACTTACCTGTTCCTCCAACTCACCGTCCCAGTTGCAACTGATATAATAGAATTCAACTAATATATACCAGAATAATCCTGTTTGTTTACATTTTTGAAGTGTAAACTTCTATAGCAGCATTTCAGCGCTATATTTGCTGGCAGTGAATCGGACTTTATATACCGTTGCGCATTTTTTTAAGTGTAAACTTCTATAGCCGCATTTCAGCGCTATATTTGCTGGCAGTGAATCAGACTTTACCGGTACGCATTTTTTGAAGTGTTAACTTCTATAACTGCATTTCAGCGCTATATTTTCTGGCAGTGAATCGGATTTTACCGTTATGAATTTTTTGAAGTGTAAACTTCTATAGCCGCATTTCAGCGCTATATTTGCTGGCAGTGAATCGGGTTTTACCGATACGCATTTTTTGAAGTGTTAACTTCTATAGCCGTATTTCAGCGCTATATTTGCTGGCGGTGAATCGGATTTTACAGTTACGCATTTTTTAAAGTGTTAACTTCTACAGCCGCATTTCAGCGCTATATTTGCTGACGGTGAATCGGATTTTACCGTTACGCATTTTTTGAAGTGTTAACTTCTACAGCCGCATTTCAGCGCTATATTTGCTGGCGGTGAATCGGATTTTACAGTTACGCATTTTTTGAAGTGGTAACTTCTATAGCCGCATCTCAGCGCTTTTTATGATACGCTCTATTATGTGAAACGCTCCATTCTTCCAGCTTGAAAAAAGTTTTGATCTTGCCAAGATTCGAACCATCAGAGTCCATCCCCATAGACTAGCGCCTTAGTCGGTTAGGCCACGAAAGCATTGCTAGTTTAGTTTATTTGAATTGGGTATGTAAGTGTAACAGATTGTTTTACATCATAGGCTTAACCCGTTAATGTTAACACAATTCATAGTTTAATTGGTAATGCACATGAAATGGACATTGACCTTCCTCATTTCGTAAGTTGTATTAAAAATGGACATTGTGCTTCTCATTTCGTAAATTGTGTTAAAAAATGTACACTTCTCCATTGTGGTCTTAAACACACAATTTACTTTCTTTTTTTTTTTAAATCGCTTGTTTTTACACTGCTAATCAAATTAGTATCCAAAACTGACCTTCATTTTTTGACTTTTGCCCTCCTAACACCATTGTTTCCCATTGCGGAACGCTAAGTTAAAGAATTATTTTGTAAAAATAACCAATCTAATACAATGACGAGATTCAAAATGACGGCAGCTTAAATTACTTGAATCTAAATAACTCAAAAGTGGGAAATTTGTATAAAACATGTCAAGAGAATTGCATTATGTATTCTGTAGAGCTTTTAATGTTCTATCGACTACTGCCACAGTCAAATCAAATCGGGTGTGTTATTAGTACAATTTTGGCAAGACTTTTGGAAAGGGCCGCTAGGGCGACGTCAACCTCGCCATTCCTCGGTCCAATTACACATATAGTAAAACACCTTTCAACTAGGGAAGGCTTAAAACAAGGTTAATACGGTCACTACTTATTACACGAGTAGGCCTACATTATTTATTGTATTACACATAACGTCCTACGCAACATAATTATAGAACAGCATTTATATTGTTAAAACAACTGTAGATTATTGAGAACACAATTAAACTGTCTCTTTTACTTCCGCGTTAATTACGCTCTGCTATATACATAGTTGTTATAACGAGTGACTTCAACGTGGAGTAGAACTGAAGGAGAAATAGTAAAAGGGAACAACTTTTAAAACAATGTCTAACGCTAAAAACTAAGAAATATTAGATTTTTAAATGAAGCACCATTTTATTTCAAAAATACAAAATACGTATAGGTATAAGTTTTAAAATATTTCAAACCATCACGTTTCTTAAAAAAAAAATTTGGAAAACGGTTGACCCTAAAGGCCATCCATGTAACTTCCCGCTAAGTTTAATTACAACAAACACTATTTTTGGAAATTTTCAACTGCCATAACTTTTGAATGAATCAACCGATTTTTATGCGATTTGCGGCAATTTTTCAGGTGAAAAGTTTCGGAAAAATTGAGGAAAAAAACTTTTTTTTTTCGTTCACGATATCTCGCGAATGAATCAACCGATTTTTATGCGATTTGCGGCAATCGATGCAGTTTTTCGAGTAAATTGAAAGAATCGACAACAAAATTTTTTCTGATGAAAAATTTCGGAGAAATTGAGAAAAAACACTTTTTTGATTTTCCTTCGTTCACGATTTTGACCGGACTGGTAGCGATTGACGTCGTTTTTCAAGGTTAAAAGCTGATTAGATTTTGGAGTTGATCGGTTAAGCCGTTCAAAAGTTATAAGCGGGTCACATACTTACATACACACACACATACATACACACATACTCTCGGGAGTGGTCAGGGAAGATTCCTTGGACCTCAAAACTTCGAGATCTGATGAATACTCGATTTTCGAAAAACGGGGTGAAACCAATAACTTCCCGCTAAAAGAAAATTTTCAATTTTCTTTTAGCGGGAAGTTAAAATATGTTAAATTAAAAAATTTCAACAAACTTTGTGGTGAAAAACTATCAATTTCAATTTAAAATAATTGTAAAAATTGAATTGAATTTATACATAGTAGTAGTTCAATATCGTTTCTTGTCATGTAAAATGATCGTTAATTACCGATTTTAAATTTCTAAAAACCTGCTTTTGAAACACATGCTTTGTGGCGGGCAAATAGATCAGCCAATTTTTACCCGTTACACGTTCTTGAGGCGGGTGGTGGGAGGCGTTTTGGGATTCTGAGCTTTTCCCTGAAGCTAAACAACTGACCCAAAATTAGATTTGACATATCTCTTTCCGTCTTTCAAATAATCGAGGAGTATGTTTTAAAAAATATTTAAAATCCCAACATGGGGGTTTAAACCTAATTCCTACATTTCCGAAGTATTTAAACAAAACCAAGTTTTCCATCGCACCTCGACCAACTGGAACCGCAACGTCAGAGCCAACAATGTCCTGAATTAACCTTGCAGGTGATGTGATGCAGGACCTTCGTGTAAGAGAGAGTGAGAGAGAGAGAAGGTGTAACGTACGATCTAAAGAGGTTAGTTTTCTCTTATAAATGTAATTTACACTTGTATTATTAATTGAATAGAGAGACTATCGTGCGCTAACTAAAGTATTGAAGCTGTCTGATGTTATATAACAAATTAAATACCGTACCTTATCCATTAGAAACACTAGCCTATAATGTGTTCCAAGAGGGAAGTACAAGGCTTAACCTAGTTTAGTGATTATTAATTTTAAATTAAGTTTAATTTTTTATTTACTAGGTTTTGGTACTTAGATTAAAAATTCGAGAGTCTTCTATGTTGTATGTGTGGTTATAGCCGATAGGCAGGCTACATTATAAAACATTTCCCTTGCGACTCTAGGAGTACTCTTTTTTTGGCTTCTCTGGGTTTTTTTTCTTCTGAAAATACCTTCTTGGGTCTTTGTGTTCAGTTGAACGTAAACTATGGAATTTGGAGTAATTATATACATACTAGCTGACCCGGCAATGCTTCGCTATTGCAATTATTTTGGTGAAATAAATGCGACAAATGATGATAATTTTGTGTGTCATAAGGAAATGAATCGTAGGTTCTAAATCGTGTCATGGAAGCTACATACCAAATTTCATTCCAATCTGTTCAGCAGTTTTTGAGAAATCTTGATTTAGTAACTATGACCCACCCCACAAACCCCCATAATATTTCGAATTTTTTTAAACCCTTTTCTTATCAGTACCTACGGCCCTAGAGGAACCTACATACCAAATTTCATTCCAATCTGTTAAGTAGTTTTTGAGAAATCTTGATTTAGTAACTTTGACCCCCTCCAAACCCCCCTAAAATTTCGAATTTTTTAAAACCCTTTCTTAGTGAACACCTATGGCCCTAGTGGAAGTTACATAACAAATTTCATTTCAATCCGTTAGGTAGTTTTTGAGAAATCGTGATGAGTGAGTGAGTGAGTGGTATTTCGCTTTTATATAATATATATATAGATATATATAGCTTATTTTTATTCTTAAAGGCGAATCACTTGATTGGTCAACGTCGATAGAAAATCAAGAGCATCCAATTACTCGTAATACTAATAAATTAAAGAATTTAAACACACATAAACATGCGCTATCACGCGCGCCCACACACACAAATCAATGGTATGGATGCCATCGCCCGGTATTGTTTGAATGCAACCTCCTGCGGATATGTTTTAATTTCGCACACTTTGAAAGAGTTTGTTGGATACAAAATTGAAACAGTATGGACAAAGTGGCCTCATTAAAACCCATGGGTTAGCCGATGCGCACACGGGAAACCGCCACTTCCTAAAGACGTTTCAGCGGTTTGAAAATATCTTTATACATTTCAACGGACTGTATTTTTAATCTCTATTTATTCTATTACGACAACCAAATGTCGCGATTTGGAGTTTCTTCTAGACATTAAAACTATTTACAGGAACGAAAAATAAAGTATGATGTTCTCTTTCTGTCGTGTGGTGATGAGGCTTGATTTCCGTAGAAGGGAGTACGTAATGTGCGTACCACTGCTGAGGACTTCTAATGGTGAAAGTTCTGGAGCCGGACACCTATTTGTGCTTGGCTAACAGTGCATGTTGGGTTCTAGAGGATCAGATCGTTTAATTGATGTTTTTGGGCAGAGTCGATAATAATCCATGTACGTTGTTAATCAAAATTTCTTGGAGTTGAGGTACCATGACTACGTACCGGAACCCGCTCTAACATTTAGGCGCTGAAGACTTGTATTTCGGCATTATATAAATTGAGATCAAGCCTTAGTTCGAGTAACTGGGGTGACCTGATTTACTGTACGTATGTCGAATATGCGATCCTTCATCTGTAAAATGTGTTCAGTTTGGTTAGGTTGATTCGTCAGCCTGGTTATATGTTAAATAAAAATATTACTTGACTCCATAACACTCCTCTTCGTGTTGTGTCTTTTTTCGTCCTATCTCTATTTTTAGTCTGCTTCTTGAAATGTTTGAGCCATCGCCCACGAGATGCGAAGTGAAATATAAGTATAACTGTCGTATATGTGTAGCTTACTGTCCCTCACATAAGTATTCCATCCCTCAAATAATATTGCACTTAATTATAGTTTAACTGAACGATATAAATCCCACCCACAATCGACTCCAACTTTTGGCATCTGGGCTACACGTACCCTTAATACGCTAGGGTTCCATATTACCTTCTGTACATGAAAACATGTCATGTTTTGTTCCTCCATTGACGTTTCGAATGGATGTTAATCTCTCGCCGACTAGATATTTAAAACAAAGTACTGATTGTGTACTCCAGCAGTCATGTCTAGCTGTTAACCCTATTTATCAAATACAATCTATTCATCGACGCTCTTACTGGATAATAGAATCGGAAACTCATTCATTACAAATCTGTTTACAATCTTCAGGGCACTGAATACGGTATTATATTCCATTTCTATAAGAGCTCTGGAGTCCATCCGTGTTATTTCCCGAAACCTCTGGTAAAGGATATTCTATGTTATTTGCAATGAGTTTGGTTATTGGGGTGTCATTCTGCTGATGGTCCCACTGGAATGATTATGCAGTAAAGGATGCCACGCTTTTACAGCCTATCGTGCAGTTTGTAGTGCCATCCTACTTTGTGTCCATTTTGAAGCAAGGCATAATAATTAGACAGTAGAAGGAGACATAGGTACTGGTTCTGAACAATAAGTTACTAGAAAATACAGATACAGCCCGTCTCTTTAATCCGCTAAAAACATTCCTAGTTTTAGGCTACTGTGATTATTATTTTGTACTTGTTTTTAAAGCCTTCTACAGTTGTATTAGAAAAGCAGTGTGGCTGTGTGGCTGAGATGTTAACGCTTTAGTTCAGTCGGCTAGAGTTTAAACCTCCTATGTTGATTGCGTGGGTTCGAACCTAGTCGATTTACTTGCTTTATGCGCTACTCCCCCGACTTCATTAGTCTAACTGGCATAAGGAAAAGCCGTTAAGAAAAAAATACAACCTTGCAAAGTGAAGGGTTTTGATACAAATCCAATATCTACCAAACAAGGGCGACCGAACGATTACCGCCGGTTTCATTTATTCTGTCCTTTCTTGTGCTAGAAAAAAGTCTCGGGACCCGTATTAAAGGATGAAAAAAACCTGCAAATTATCGGTTATATGTTCACGCATGCGTGCATCAGCGGTTGCGTGCGGCCACTTGGAGCGCGCCAGTCTGGATACATAGTACAGAATAATTGGAATTCCTGCCATTTTACTTCTTCTTCTACTTCGAGTTTCCGTGAGTTCAAGTCATCAGTGGTTGACTCTATTCGCCACATGATATCTGCGAGTAAACAAAAGCCTTATTACTTAAAGTGTATTTACGAGAAGATGGGACTCATTTGCCGTCCTTTGTTGGCGAAGGTGACAATAGGTTATAAAAAATGCACAATGTCCTGTAATTGTAACCCGGAGCGGGGTTTTATTTCTTATAATAAAAATATAATCACAACCTACATTCCGTGCGAATAAATGAGCGGGCCGACTGAGCTAATGAAAGGTCCGGGCCCAAAAAACATAGCTCGTGAGATTCCCACTCTTTTAGATTTAATCATTCTCGAGTGGTTATTAATGTCAGCTGGAAATTTATAGTTTACTTTTTCTGTGACTTATTTTTGAGGGGTTAAAAACTAATCACAGTGTCATAAAGTATTTATCTATTGGAGCGTAAAATTTCGGTCATAGAAAAACTATTATACACTTTTAAAAGACCAGTACAGGGTTTAAAAGACCGCCCGTACTGTATAACGACCAAACTAATCGGTTTAGACACTTATTTTCAATCGAAGCTATACTCCCAATACCTCAACATGCATTTTTCGTGAAGTGGGAACCGTTTATGAATTCATTTTAATAATGTAAAACACAGGTCGAGTGTCGCATCATTTTAACGGTCTTTAAAATTAAACATTTTGAAAAGTTTTCCCTCATGATACCTTTTTGTCCTTAAGCGTAAGGAATTTTGTATTTTTATTTATTTGGATGTTACTAAACATTGACCTAATTATCCAGTTTCATGAAGGTTTAAAACAAACAATGTTACCCTAGACTTTGGCTCACGCCTTCGATTATTGTTCTTTTATTTGTATTTTAAACCTTCAGTGATTATTTGCTGATACAAAATTAGTGATTCCTTCAAAAACTACATTGGACAGACGGGATGACATTTCGTCATACCCAGCACAAAATCCAACTTTGCAGAGCATCTCATAAACAATCACACATACACCGACATAAATACCAACATAAAGATCTTTCACTTCAATATTAAAAACAGAAAATTCACACTGGGAGCCTGCCAAATCAACAGCAATTGCAAGAAGGACAATGGAAACATATTAAATGTTCAAACAAAATTTAAAGCAAACATCATCTTTGATCTGATAGATAAGATATCACTACCCAAAGTCACCAAATCATTAACTTGGAAGTGACATCAGTCGAACTAAGTAAAATTGGACAGTCACTCATGGTGACAAAGTCACTTGTATCCAAGTGCTAAACTGATTCGTTTGCTCGCTACAAATATGCCACGAATGGTCTGTTACGCAATGTGAACAACTATTTTTTGAAATATTTTGTGTGTCTTTTCCAAAGTTGCAAAAACAGGGATCTATAAAACAAATCCGATACTGGATTCTTTAATGCCAGAAAGGACAAAATAAATTAAACTGGCGTTGATCGTTCGCCGCCCTCGTTCGGTAGATCCAGTGTACGGATTTTGTAACCAAGATCCTTGCCCCAGGACGTAATCTTCCTGTTATCCTTCAATAAAATATAGCAGTATTAAATACATAATTGAACCAGACCGATCCCTCAAATGTTCGGTACCAAACGGTTACATTTTTCAGAAAATAATAATTCAGTTGATAGATTGATGGGTGAATAATGTGCAAGAGAAGTGTAATAAATTCACTACCGACATTCCTTCGTCCGGTTGAGTTAATTATAGCTTTGGTTGACGGGAAAATAGTTTAAATAATACTTAATGTTTTCTTAAGTTATGTTTGCACTCTATTCGGTTTGACAAATCCAGGTAAACAAATAAACAATGTTAATAAGTTAATTACATTTGATTATTGATCAAATTAAGAGGTCGTAGTTCCTTTATAAAACTTATGGTTTAATGAGTTATTTAGTTGTTATTTGACATAAACACTCTAATTGTAAACAATATTTGGTACATTATTTGAACCATAAATAAATTCTACTGAAGAAAGATGGACTGTTGTACTGATATTTAAAAGATGAAATTTTGTAAACTCTGAATATTATATAACTGATAATAATTGTTTTCTGTTTCTCTATAGAGACTTATTATTGTTTATTTTAATTCTTTGGGTGTAATAAATTTAAAGTTTATGAACGCTCAAATATATTGTTATAACAACACTGAAGATTATAAAATAAATTTTGCTGTTTCTGTTTAAATCAAACTAATTTTAAAGTTGATAATTCTCTTCACAAAATATTAACTATTCGTTTTTTTTTTAGAAATCTACAATAGCATTTATTGATAGCGTAAAGTGTAAAATAAATATTCTTTTAGTTACGTGAAAGTTGTTCCAATAATATAACAGGTGTCTTAAAAGCCCCCCCCCCCCTCTTTAACTTTACTGTTTCTTAAAACAAACAAATATCCTTTGGGGAACGATACTAACTTAACCCAAAGTATCTTTTGAAGCAATCGGAAATTTTGAGTGTCCCCTAAAAATGGGGGATTTTGGGGGCAACTCAAAATTTTTAAATGGGAAGTATGGACATGTGATACCTCCTTACTTAAAAGGTATATATACGATTAGGAAAATGACATAAAGAAAATAAAAATCGGGCCGCCCAAAACAAAATGGCGGCCCTAAACGTGTTGAAATAAATTTACATAAAGTTGCTAATATCTCGAAAAGGAAGAGTTTTTAGAGAAAAAATCAAGATACAAAAAATGTTTATTTCAAAGTGCTTGACCTAAAATATTGCTTCCAAATCGATTTCGTAAATTTTAAGTCGACTCCTACATCTTAGAAAATTTTGTAAAAATAAAATTTACGAAATCGATTTAAAAGCAATTTTTTAGGCCAAGTACTTTAAAATAAAAATTTTTTGTTTCTTAAAATTTTTTCTAAAAACTCTTCTTTTTCGAGATATTAGCAACTTTATGTCGATTTATTTCAACACGTTTAGGGCCGCCATTTTGTTTTGGGTGGTCCGATTTTAATTTTCTTTATATCATTTTCCTAGTCTTAAATATACCTTTAAAATGATGTAGCACATGACCATACTTCCCATTTAAACATTTTGAGTTGCCCCCAAAATCACCCATATTTAGGGGACACTCAAAATTTCCGATTGCTTCAAAAGATACTTTGGGCTAAGTTAGTATAGTTAACCAAAGGATATTTGTTTGTTTTAAAAACTCAAAAGTTAAAGTGGGGGGGGGACGTTTAAGACGCCTGGTATGACATTTATTGTTGCTTATATCAAAGCCCACTAAAGAATACCAATGCGTGGCGGCCAAAAGGATGGGCGCGCAGCGTTGCCATATCTACTAGCCTCGAACACTCCTGGTATTTACCGCTCGAGGCTTGATCGCACAGTTTACAGAATTATAAATGTGTTGAGTCAACCGCAGTCAGTTAGAAGCGTGGGAAGAACGTGACAACGTCGCACTACGGCGATTGGAGCGTTCAAGGTCTCGGTGAACACAAGCCCGTCCCTCATCGGTATTCTTTAGTGGGCTTTGATATAGGTGAATAATCAATTTATAACAACACAAAACCACGATGCAATTCATAGGACTTTTTTTATAGATATGTAATTCTGTTGTAAATAAGTTTGGCCTATTTATAGCATAAATTTAATAATTATACTATAATGAAAACAACCGCATATAACAAAAAACAGCTGCATATTAAAATAGCATGTTATACAGGCTAATCACAATTCCACTGAAACAGGAACAATAGTTGGTGGAACTTAACATAATTGAATATATTGCCACAGCCGCTCCCTTTAAAAGTTCCATGATAAACACTTTATCAAAGAAGAAGCAAAAGAAAAGTACCAAACCTCCAAGACCCCATAAACTACTTCCATAGCTTGAAAATACGGAAACTTAAATAAAGTGAAAAACTAACGTTACCACATCATTTTTAACAAATATCATAAAGAAATTAGCCTAAAACTAGACAAACCGTTGAAATATAAAACTGGTGCTTCTAAATTAACTTTCAACGAATGTAACGTATTCTACATAGTCTAAACAGGAAGATCGTTCCATTAAATTAATATTTGATAAACATTTGCCGAAAATAATATACATGTCAATAAATATAATTATGTAATTTAGAAATTAATTTGACAAAATTATGTACATACTCAAAAGGTGAAATTATCGATGTTATCAAGGAGTATGAAATGTACAAAGCCTTAAAAAACCATAAAGTCAGCTCATGAACGACCAAATTCAGAATCGAAGAAAACGGTATTTCAGGTAAACATCGTCGTATGATTGCACAACCCTGAGACTGCAGTCGACCTTGGACCACCATAACAGGTAAGTACAGATCGGGGAACAAAATGTTTTATGTTGCCAACATATTTGTTGGATACATGTTATCATCACTGGTTCCCGTTTAAACCAAACTCAAACCATAACATGTTTCCCAGAAGAGGTAAAAAGTAATGCAACACATTATAAAATAATAAATATGCGCAAATAATGAACTATCTACTAACTATAAATAGCAACCTACCTAATTTTGAGGTTGATTTGACTTTTGGAATTTTAAAATAGATTGAAGAGAATAAACAAATAAAAGAGCACTGTGGCGACAAAATCACACTGATTATAAAAACCCGAACCAAAAAACAAGGAACAAAAACAATAACTAAACAACACCCTCTGATGATGATGACCATGTCATCGAAATGTACATAAGGGTAACGTATTAAACATAACTTACAATGTAGTTGTTTAGTTATTGTTTTTGTTCCTTGTTTTGTGGTTCGGGTTTTTATTTAAATCAGTGAGATTAAAGAGAACAAGTTCAAGTTCATTGAGGCACGTCGACACTTTGAACGTAAAACAATCTGAATAGTAAAAACAAACTGGTAGAGAAGACGGGTTTAGAACTTCATAGAAAATCTAATTAGAATTTTCGGCTTTGGCAGGTGAATGCAGTTTCCTATCTAAATGTTCTTCGAATTTCTTGTTTACTTGGTAAAATGCTTTCACTATCTAATGACATTCCTTGCGATATTTTCTACATACAAAAAATATAATTTTCTTTCATTGGCTGAATATGGACCAAAATATGTTAATAAAAGGTAAAATATTTTTTATTAAATTAATAACTAGGGGCTCTGCCCCTGGACGCTCCGCGTCCCAGCCCCGCATCGGCCTTCGGCCTCAAATGGCTGCTTCGCTTCGCTCGCAGTTGGAAAATTTTACCTAATCTAAAAAAAAACTGGTAGTTGTGAATAATTATAATAAAACCTGATTCTAATAATTAGCCCAATTGGTGTTTTGGTTCATTGTAGGCCCACCCTAAAATTATGTTCAGTTTTTGATCCAAATTAGCTGTTTTATATATAATAGGTTTGTAACAACCAATGTTTGAATTGAATTAAAATATAGTTAGCATTTTTCGTTGATTTTTGTTTGTGTTTGTTTTTAGTTTGTCAATGTAACCTCAAAAAGGTAATACTCTTCAAATTTTCTAAGTAATGTTGATATGGTAATGAAAGTCAACAAACATGATGTGTTGCTAAGTTTTTTATACGAACAGCTGTTTTTGTGCCCCTGATAAAATCAGCTGTTTTTGATCAAATCAATAGAAATCTTTCTTCCATAAGATTAACATTGAAACTTTGAGGGCCACTGGGGCGTAGCCCTAATGTCCTAGGACTTTGGTAAATGGCCTAAAACCTTCCCAGGGTTAACCTGTGTTACTATGCAAAATTTAAAAGCAATCGGATTAATGGTATACGAACGCAAAGTGGACAAAGAACCAAAAAAAAACCCCCCATAAGGAATACACAGCAGAAATTTGCATTTGATTATAACGTTTGTAAGGCGAAAGATACATGATTTGTAATGCTTGATGACATATCTGTGAATGATTACCTGCAATTTAAAAAAAATAAGGAAATCGGCCGGATAGAATGGCCGTACTGACTGCCACAAGTTTTCATAAATTCTTTTAATATATAGATTTTTTGAACTAAAAAATGCTTCATTTGCTTTTTAATTGTATGGTCACGTAAAATAATATTATTGAAGAAGGGAGTACGAGACTTTGAAAAAAGTATGTAAATACAAATAAATCGTGTCTGTAGTAATGGCTTACATACTAAACATAATAAAACCTGCACAAATATCTACTGTAGCCTACCTGATTAAATGTTGTTGGTTGCCTCTGCGACACTGGTTGAGGAGTTGAAGTTGGCAACACTGATGTTTTTTATTCGGAGTGTAAAACAGCGGTAAAAGCAACTTTTAACAAATTTTGTTGAGGCCATGCAGTCCAATCAATGTTACCAAGAATAGCCTCAACATGTTGGCAACATTTTGTTGCTGGGCTTTACAGCTAATTTGTGTTTAAGTGTTTGTGTATATGTGTTAATTACAATGTATTAACGAACTTGAAAAAGGGACATCATTATGAAGATGGCGTAAATCTCCGAAACGCGTCATTGGGAAAAAAGAAAGTGTCGTGATGGACAAAATATTAAGTTAACTTTTACATATGCACGTGTATGTGTGTTAATTACAATGTATTAACGAACTTGGAAAAGGGACATCATTCTGAAGATGGCGTAAATCTCCGAAACGCGTCATTAAGAAAAAAGAAAGTCTCGCGACGGACAAATTAAGTTAACTTTTAAATATGCACAGTCTGGTGACGAAAACAATTCCGTTTAAAAATACTTTTAGCCTTGTATAACACAAAGATTCGCCGAAATAAGTAAAACCAATGGTGTACTAGACTTAATCCGTAAATTACAAAACCTTAGCCAAACAATGGAATGGAACTCAAGCCTTGTGACAGCATTCTTCCTTCTCGTCCTGCGCCAACTCGCAATCGAAGCTGGTGTATGCCTACCTTGTCCTTAAAGTTTGCGAGTTCTTGTATTTCCACGATTCTCAACTAGATCTCGCCACCTATAGGTCAGTCGGTAAAGGTCATTTTAGACCAAAAGTTCCAGTAATTTACAATACGGCTGATTTTTTTTATAAGTACATTAAAGTATGTAGATTAACATTAAAAAATGTTTACCAGACTATCGACTTCCCAAAGTCGGAAAAAAATTGATTATCCTCAATATTTCGAGCTGGGATGAAGATAGAGAAAAATAAAAAATACCACCGTTTAGCGGAGGTATTTTTCAACAAAAAAGGGCATATGTATTTATTTCGTCCGAGCAATGGTCTGGCTGGAAAAAAATTCTATAATGCAAGTATGTATTTTGCAGCAGGAGAAATGACTAAAAGGGGACATCTTATTCATATATGAAGAGTTGGCTCATTCTAAATTGTCCGAATTTTAATATATCGAATTGAAACTTGACATAGGTGTTAAAATATATATTTTAAACATTTATGCTGAGTCTCAGCTTGTTATCTTGAAAATTACCCGATCTAGGAGTCGATTTCGATTATCGATTTTAGGAGTACCGGACCCACGAACTAATTTCAATCTATTCCAGTTTCGTCAATTTTTGGAATATCAACATCAAATTTGTTTTACAAGTTGAGTACACCAGTATAAATATTCTTAGTAAGTATGAACGATTTTTGTCATGCTATTTTTAAAAACGAGGCGCTTGAAAATAGTCTTCTGTTTTACCTATCTCGTTTTAACTATAATACATTTGGAATCAACGGCTCCATATTCGACATTTTTGAACATATCGATTTAATAATTGGTACATATGTTAAAAACACAATTGTTTTTTGCTATACTTATTTTAAAAACTAAATTTAAAAAATTGACTAATCTGCAGCCGATTAACTCAAGCGTTTTGATGAAAAATCTAAAGAGGTCTAAAATTATACTTTTTTAAGTTACTTGTGCTTTGAAAAGTAAATAATAAAAAAGGTTTATACTCCTTGATCTTGTTTGAATCTATATATTTACCTTGTAAACAAATTTTCAGGTTGATATTTTGAAGATTTTCTAAACTGGAGCTGTTTAAAATGAAAAGTCTGGAACCCGTTTAATATTTCGTTTATAAGGAAAATTTGAAGGTAGATGTGATTGAGGAACCTACTCTATGTAAAAATATTATTTTATTGGTGGGTCCGGTACTCCTAAAATCGAGAAACCCATTCATAAGTCAAGTGGCTCTAGATCGGGTAATTTTCAATATAACAAGCTGAGACTCAGCATAAATGTTTAAAATATATATTTTAACTCCTATGTCAAGTTTCAATTCGATATATTAAAATTCGGCCAATTTAGAATGATTCAACGCTTCATATATGAATGATACTTAAACTTTTAGTGATTTCCCCTGCTGCAAAATACATACCTGCATTTTCGAATTTTTTCCAGACAAACCATTGCTCGGACGAAATAAATGCATATGCCCTTTTTTGTTGAAAAATAGCTCCCCTACAGGGTGGTATTTTTTATTTTTCGCTATCTCCATCCCAGCTCGAAATATTAAGGATAATCGAAAAAAAATTATAATCGATTTTTTTTAGACTTTGGGAAATCGATAGACTGTTAAACTTTTTTTTATGTTAATCTACATACTTTAAGGTACTTATAAAAAAAATCAGCCGTATTGCAAATTACTGGTAGTTTTAAACCTATACCGACTGGGCTACTATCGTAGTTTAAGATTCCTAGTGTAAGTGCTAGACCATAAAGTATAGGCCTTATAAATAGGTTTCTTGTTTTGGGGAACTATACAAATTACATCTTATACGGATCAACTGAAAATCACTTGTTTGCAACTGTAACGCATCTATTTCTAATACAAATTGTGAAGAACTATCAAGGACATACTTATTGTAGTATATACAGTGTGTTTCAGGAGGAATATGTCATACTTCACAGGCGTAACCCTACCATTAAAATAACGAAACAAGTTCATGTAAACATAGCATCGAAAACGTTTCTTGGAATAGTTACGGCTTTTGGAATTTTGCGAACGTGATTTGTATCCAAAGGGTGACTTTGGCTCTATTAAAATTACTGGGTTTACGACGGGTTTAAAATGAAAAATTGAGTAAAAAGGACACCAGAACTGTATGTTTAGTACTTAAGGAGAAACCTGGGTAAAACGCACCAGATTGGTAGAAAAGATTGGTTACGTTTGGAGTACAATAAGTGTAAAATCGGCAGTACAAAAGTAACTTTTACAACAAATTAAAAAAAAATTGATTGCTAAACGCATTAATGCAAATAAAGTTAGTAAAAACATAATATATTTTTCAAATATATTCAGTTTTCTTGAAAAACGTCACAACAAGAAATTCTGAAAATCAATTACTGAAAACGAGATGATAGATTGTATATCTCTCGAACTAAAATTATATTACAAAATCTTTTAGATTCAATTTTACAGGTTAAACCAAATAAAATAACAAAACTAATTACCCGTTAAGTTTTGATTCAGTAATTTGTTTAAGTACGTGACGGTGGTTGACGATACTATGCTACGGTTTATTGTAGGTTGCCCGCCCGAGTTCCAGATTCAACTATTACGTTCCCAAGATATTACACCTTAAGGGGGCGCTACCCTGTCCGCCATATTGAATCTGATTCCCATAAGAGCAATGCTACAGAACAAGTCATTTTTTCCAGTTAATTCGTGGAATAAATTTAAAATTTTGGTTTCATTTTGAAGTACTGTCATATGCGGATGTTGATTGCCGAATACATTTTCAAAAACCGTGTTATTGTTTTCATAAACGTATGATATAGATAGTAAAAAATAGTTAACTTTATAGATTTTTTACTCAGTTGCAAAAAGAGATATTGCAAAAAAACCTTAGCAATCAACACCCACAATCTATTTGACTTTAAGAAAAAAAATACAGCTTTCGTTTTTTGACAAAAACGACACAAAAATATGCTTAATAGTGAAGGTATGTTTTGGTTATTTAACACTGAAATTGGTACCCAATTTCACCGCTTTGAACGTAGAGAGCCGAGCCTTAAGCCATGTCAATATTTTGACTAAGCGGCGCGCGCATTGTCGGTCACGTGACCATCTATATAGGTTACAAAGATCCAGTTGCAACCGCCGCGAGTACCAGACAAGCTTTTAGCAATGGTAGAGGATAAAAAAGCAAATCTCTACGAGGCACGTGGCACTTCGGTTCTTTGCGTCCAAAAAATAGTATCCGTGTCGATAACAGTCAGAGGGGATGAAGAGGAGGGTACGCAGTGCAGGTATATGTAACGTAACTTCGGTGTAGATAACGTTAATAGAGGGGTGGGCTTGTCCGAAGGGTTGATTGGAATTTGCATAAGGGACATAGAGTAATATCTGGCATACTCTTAGAAGACTGAATAATTTACGTTACTTTCCAATATTACACCTATTTGAAAGAAATATGATTTCGTTGCTCTGAGATTTGAAAAAATATGCCTTTCGTTGCACTGAGATTTGAAAACATATACCTTTTGTTTCGTTGAGATAGAAAAATATGCCAATCGTTGCACTTTGATAGAAATAATTCTTACATTTTTTAGGCGCAAAATAAAATAGCTGCAGATAAAAAAACTAACCTGGTTCGTTTGATAGGAGCAATAAACATGTTTTTTAAACCCAGTATATTTAGTAGTTTATGTAAGTTGTCTTTTGTTGTACTGTACTGTTTAATTAAAACATATTTTAACTTTCATTTTATTGTAATTAAAGTTCAGTTCTTTCAAATCAAAACTTATACAATTAAAATACAAAATATGATGTCTGTCATTTTTCGAAATACAAAGTTGAAATGTTCTTTCATCAGATAAAAGTGATATTTAGAAATACATCTGTGATTTACTATTACATTTTCCCGAAAAACCCGCTTGAGAGTAAATTTTATAGTCATAACAGCTCCACCATTCTAAAACAATATCCTCACCTGTACTAGCAGTGCGTTACGACTGACTACATTAGACTACATGATTGAGTCTTTGTAAGTAAACTAAAACAACAATCAATAGTAAAACACTATTATAAAAGCAGAATCATATTTTTATTTCGTTTTAT
>JAGFPH010011625.1:5872-20670 GCA_018207615.1 Philaenus spumarius | reverse complement strand
TCGTCTGGCACATTTTTCTCCCCGGCACTTGTGCCAGGATTTGTTCTAGACTGTTTCCAATTAAACAAACTTCGAGCACATGTGCCGGGACGATTTTGTAGTAGGCTAATGGAAACGGGGCTTAAGGCGATCTTAACATAGCTACTTCCGCTTCTACATTGTTCTAGAACTTTCTGGAAAATCCAACCTAATGATGTGTGCCCCAATTGCGCTTCCTGTCTATTTTAACCCACGAACCTTTAAAACTTTTAAATATTGTCTTTATTATTTCTGCTAAATTTTGCTTTCCTACTCTTAACTGTCTGCTTTACAAACATGATTTGTTTTAAATTAACTATCTGCTTTGTTTATTATTTAGATATCACTTTAATTGACTTATTTCTATGCGATGACCATTGATTTCAAACCATAAAAATAATAATAATGCTACTATTCAAATTTATACGCATTCAAAGAACTGCACATGTTACAAATTGTAGCGTCTAAACACTGCTGCTGGATTACCATTAGGTCTATTATTAGATAGACCTATGCCTAAGGATAAACTGTGAATAGTTTGTGAGTCTATAGAGGACAAAGAAACAAACATTCATTTGTAAATTATAGAGTATATTAACATGTCTTGAATTGTATGCAAAAAAAATTAAATAGGCCACATCAAACTTAAACAAATTTAATGTAATTTTTTATGTAGGCCATTATAACTATATTGATAGTGATCATATTTTTTTGAAAAGAGTATGTTTTATGTTCATTGTTTTAACTTTTAACTTGATTAATCCTAAGCTACCTTACGCTCTTTACGTTACTTACAATTACACCATCAAGTATTTTACAATTAAATGCGTGACAACTAATTCATTCATTTTATTCGTGTAAATGAAGACCTAAATTAATTTACGAAGATGTGACCATATATGTACAAATAACACCTAGTTGACTCACGTTTTAATTCAAATATTTGCTAAACCATAACATTTGACTAAACTTTGTTTTTAAGAAATATGTTAAGTGATCAACCGAGTGGCGGGGAAGGCTGGTAAAGTCAACGCAGATCAAGGCATCACACCAGATGAGTTTAACAATTTCTTTGTGTCATCCGTTGAAGAAATAAATGGAAAAGTTAAATCTTCAGTTGAAAGTGCTTATCAATATCTAGGTAGTTATCAGTGTGACAGATTTGTATTATCTGAAGTAACAAAGTTAGAAGTGCTTCAAGTTGTAAAACGTCTGAAAAATTCAAATACCAATGATGTGTATGGTCTATCTAGTAATTTAATTAAGATAATTATTCACATTATTTTAGAACCACTAACATATTGTATCAATTTATGTATAAGAGAAGGTGAATTTCCCATATGTTTAAAGTTTTCAAGGGTAGTACCAATATTTAAAAAGGGTAATAGTAAAGAGCCGAAAAGTTACAGTCCTATTTCATGTATTCCGGTAATGGCAAAAATAATGGAAAAATTCTAAAGAAGCATGTACTCATTTTGAGGGTTTAAATTTGTTCAGTGACAGTCAGTTTGGATTCAGAAATGGGAAATCCACTACAAAAGCTGTAGATATTCTAGTAAAAAACCTACTAGAAAAACTGGAAGAAAATTGTCCTGCTCTGGTCGTACTGTGTGATTTGAGTAGAGCATTTGATTGTGTTAGGCCTGATATTTTGTTGAGAAAAATAAGATTTTATGGGTTTCATGGAAAAGAATTAACAATTTTTCAGTCATATTTGAGGGATCGGAAGCAGCTTGTAGATATAAATGACAGACAATCAAAAACAATTAATACTACTCTTGGTGTTAAACAGGGTTCGGTGTTGGGACCAATATTGTTCTTGATTTTAATTAATGATTTAAGTTTAAATGTTTCATGTTCCTCAACAATTTATGCGGACGACACGTCTTTACTTGTTAGTCACAAAGACATTTTTCAATTAGATAATGTAGCAGCTAGTGTATTAAAAGAAGCAAACGACTGGTTTGAGGTAAATGGACTGTTTTTAAATGAAGAAAAAACTCAAAAACTTTTAGTCACTCTACAAAACAAATATAAACATAGTTATAAGCCTGCTTATGAAAAAGTTGTAACGTTGCTTGGTATAAAAATTGATAGTATGCTCTCCTGGTCAGTGCACATAGATTATGTAAAGACAAAATTATCAAGGGTAATTTATTTACTAGTAAATCTTAAGAGTCAAGTAACGTTTGAATATTTAAAAATAGCGTACTTTGCTTTCTTTGAAAGTATTTTGAGATATGGCCTTCTTATTTGGGGAAATGGAATAGGAATTCACACAATTTTAATTCTTCAAAAAAAAGCTTTGAGAATATTAACAAACTCTGATAAATTGGAACACTGCAAGCCATTGTTTATTAAAACTGGTATTTTAACAGTTATCAACTTGTATATTTTTGATGTAGTAATACATGTAAAGAATAATTTACATATGTATCAAGTTAGAGGTTTAATTCATAATCATAATACAAGATTTGGTCATATTCTTGAACAACCAAGACATAAATTAAATAAATCCAAAAATTATCATTTAGCTTTAGGAATTAAACTATTTAATAAACTGCCTGCCACTTTTCAAAACATGCCAAATGATGATTTATATCATACTTTTTATTGTTGGCTGAAAAAGCACCCATTTTATAACTTGGCGGATTATTTGGAATTTGATGTAAATATTTGGTAAGCCTGTGTTTAATATTAGTTATGTTAGTTTTAATGACTAAACTGTATGTGACGAAGTCTATTGCAATGTTGTACATGTGCTGAAGGACCAATAAATGTTCTGTTCTGTTCTATTAATAGCTGACCCAACAGACGTTGACCTGTCCAAATTTCAATAAATTTTTTTGAAATAAGCTGTTGGAAAAGGGTAAAAATGAGAAAAAAGTATTTCTGAGTGATCATTGTAACCATTAACGATTGTGGGCATGGATATTAAATTTGAGTACATTCAGAAGAATGCCGATTGAAAATTTTACATGCGAGATGAATAATTTTATCGGCAGTACACCGCTAAAATGTTCAAAAAGTGTGACCTGCCTGGAATGTTATCGACTTGGAACAATGCGGTTTTGTTCCAAAATTTAAGTTCCTTACAACTGAATTCAGTCATAATTTCAAGTAAACAGTCAAAACAAATAAATGCTTTAATTTGAGTGGTTTGCTGTGACATAACTATTTCCTTTATTGCAATGCTTTATGGTACTTGACATTTTCTGTTTTGCCTGGCGCATAAACAAACAAAGCTGATATTTACATTAACCATATTATGTTAACCCTACAACTGTCCGTGTTAATGTTTTGCAACACCAAGTCATTTCGGTGCGTGTGCAAGCATATTTTCAAAAATTCGCCAAATATAGTAATTGTATACCAATCCAAAAGTTTTCTGTACCTTTTTTGTAGAGAAAGGTTCAAAGAATTCCTATATGCAATTAAACAATTTATTGATGTAAAATTGTAAAAGTTATTAGCTCAAGAAACAAAAAATGTTCAGTAACGAAAGGAAAATGTTCAACTTTAGGCCTACATAACAAGTAGTAAACATTTTTTGCAATTTTTTCGTAAGCGTAAAATTTTCATAATTTAATTCTAAACAGAACTGTATAAAAACATTTATCAATTTCAAATTCCTTATTTTGAAAACACCAGTTGGCCTAGTTTCAAACGTAATTTAAGATTATTTGCTTTACCCAAAAATGAAATATTATTATAACAAAGTGTAGAGAATAAATCAAAGAATTGAACCGTATACTTATAAATTATCTTTTCCTAAAAGTGTTTGACTTAGAATTATTTGAATAACAAAAGAGAGAAAAAATGTAGAAATCTCCTCGCCCGTTCAAGCTATCACGATGCGCGTGCAAACCCCTATGTCTACCCATGTTATAAAAAGCCGTTAGAGCTCTATTTCAAACCTTAAATGAGACCGTATTAGCAGTCACTTTCCCACGGTCCTACACAATGAACTGTTCAAATAAAGTGTATTTGGTTTACAGGGAAAGTTAGCTTGAAGCATTAAGTTTGCAAAGATACCAAAATATCTCTAAAAAACTATTGTTTTCACACAGATATCACGTGTAATATATAACGCTGTTTATTGGTTGGAAAACTGACCAATTGCAAGGGTCTACGAAACGGCCTACAATTGTTGAATTATTTGTCCGATTTTTGATTGGATGGCAGTATTAGATAAGGGAAATTGTGAAGAATCCAACGATATCTAATTTTACTTTAGAAGAAGTAGTGGGCGGGGTTTAGAGAGAGAGGAAAGATGCGTTATTTCGTCGTGTTTTGTGACGAAAACTGGTGAATTGACGGGCGCCGAGTTTGTTGAAGAAAACTAATAAACTGCAACGATGATTACGTATGTAAATATACGTTTTAGAAAAAACTTGTAAATACAAAAATTAAAGTTTAGGTCATTACCTTTCCAACGGTTTTTGACTTTTTGCAATTGAATAATTTTTAGTGGGTGAAATATTCATTACAAGTATAGTTGTCAAAATTGATCGTTTTCACGTGCCACACCCCCAAGACCATTCAAATTGAGTAGTCTGACAATTGCAGGGTTAAGATATTTTGATCTAGATGTTGGCCCACAGTAAATCTTTTGTTTGCTTTTCCTAATATAAAAAAACTGATATTTCTCAAGAATAATAAAATTACCTGATTCTGCGTTAGCCAAATTGGTTGCAAATAAACGTGTTTTGCTTCATCGTAGGCCTAACCTAAAATTATGTTCAGTTTTTGATCCAAATCAACTGTTTTAATTATAATATGTAACAACCTATGTTTGGATTAAATTATAATACAATAGTAAGCATTTTTCATTGATTTTTTTTTGTGTTTATTGTATAGAATAATTTAACCTAAAAAAGCTGTTGGAAGAATAATAAACTGATTATAAATTTGCTAAGTAAAACTTGCTGTGGTAATCAATGTAAACAAACATGTGTTGCTAAGCTTTTTGTCCAAACATGAGTTATGGTCTTGAGTTCATACAAAAAAGGATGTTGTTTTTCTCGAATTTGAAACTTTCAAATTTTTCTTTCCATTAAAACCTAATTCAGACTATTACAAACATTTTAAAACAAAAAACAGCCAAATTGGTCCAGCCGTTTTCAAGTAATGCGCTTACCAACAAACAGAATTTCATTTTTACTATATAGATTTTATTGTGTTGTTTTAATCTAATATTTAGTGGTATTTTCACCATGTATAATAGTTGTATATAATACATAAAACTATTGTTGATGTAAAAGTGTATCATGCACTAGTTAACTTTTTGTTGGACATCTTTCCTTTTTTAAATTGTTACCTAATAAAATTCACGGTCACAAATACAACTAATTTTTTGTAGCTGTTATTACGAATTAAACAAAGTTAATCTATTCTACTTTCCTCACTCTACGGATAAAACTGTGTTCAAATGAGTGTACTATCCACTTTTCTCAAACAGAACTGATTCTGCTGAAACTCAAAATAAAACAATTATTCCCCAATAATAACAAGAAATGTGATTCCTTTCATTCATTGGCTCTCTCTCCTCGACGCCCTCACCGCCTGGTTCACCCTAACCCACAGTTTTACTCCTACAGCTCTTTTGTTGGCCTGCTATTTCATAACAACATGTTATATCCACAACATTCACTGATGTTTGTAAAGGCAGAATATAAACTCAATCCCAGTTCTTTAGACTTTTTAACTTGGTTTCTAACAAAACCTCAGAGGTACACTTTCTAAACCAATTACAAGTCCTATAGTTCAAACTAACACTACAGAAGTTAGGAAATTACAAACTGCAACAAGAAAACTGAATAATATTTTAATAAACACATTTATTCAGAATAAGAAACATACAAATTGTTACATTATGATTTTCTTCGTTAAGGTACGTTTTCATATGGCGAAAAGTCATGAAATTTAGTGCCACGGCAATGAGTATTATGGTATTTTGTTTGTCAATAAGTTACCGTAAATTTTTTTAGTGTCATATAAATGTCAAGTGTTTGACATTTTCCATTTATTACTGTTGTTGTCATGGACAACTAAAGTGATGTTACGTTGCACTGTTATAATGTTATTAACGGTTTGTCTGATCTACACACTTTCTGAATGTTAGTTAACTTCACCTTATTGTAAAGAAATACATTTTTAACCTAAACGCTTTATATAAAACTTATGCAAAAAAATACTACAAAATAAAATAGTAGTATTTCAATGTTTTTTACAAATTTAATTACTGCAAATAACATTTAAATATACTAAAATAAATGAAAAACAAACATTTAACCTTATTCATTCTTTGTAAAAGGCTTTTATGCAAGAAAATACTACAAAATGAATGTTTATATAAACTACACTGTGATTTGTTTAAAATTATTGCCATACCATTATATATTATAGACGAGAAGGTTCAGATAAATGCAGTTGTAATGCAATCACTCGACTGAGTCCAGTGTGGTGAAAGTACTTTCATATTCTTGGGGACTGTAAAATAAAATCCCACAGTCGATTTATTCGATTATATAAGAAAAACAGAATACAAACAATTCCTAAATTATAAATTTATCAGTTCAAAACTCTGGACAAAGTGAGCAACTAAAGTAATTTCGCCGCTTCCGGATCCATCAGCATAAAGTCGGAGTTTTCATCATCCGGAAAACCAAAGAAAGGCTCGGTGGAAGCATCGGGTGAGTGGGATCGCACAAAATCACCCAATCTTTTCGCAGTGGATAGAGCGTATTCAACTTGGTCACATATTATGTTCTGTCTTTTAGCAAAATTTATCCATTTGTCAAATCTGTAAAAAAAAAGTTTAAATAAATTTCAATGAGTAAGAGAGAGAGAGAGAGAGAAACAAAGTAGTTTATTTAGTAATTTAATCAAAAGTGATTACATACTGTTGTTTGTAGCTTGAACTAATTCTGTAATCAATAAATACTAGCTAATATTATGCAGGCTATAGTTAGTGGTGAAGCAATAAAAGCCGAAAACCCATCAACAATTATTATCAAAAGTTTTTGAAGTTTTGGAGGTAAACCAAAACGTTTAAGAAAAATTATGTTGGGAAAACTTGGATTGGGATAGAAATAAAAAATCTGTATAGGAAGAAAGATGAAATTAGTCTAACATTGATGAAAACACATTTACAACTCAAAAACAACTTAAGTACCAGTTTACTCATGAGGTAGTCCATGCTAAATAAAAAGTTATCTGCTCTGTTTGAGTCCAGAGAACAGAAAAGGAAACAAGACATAATAACTAATCATGTTTTCTTTCCTTGTGCTTGTAACTTAACAAACACAGAATTTGACTACCGGAATTGGATTTGTTGAAAAAAGGTTTAAACTTAGTTGAAAAACGAGATGACCTTTGCTCCGTGCTTATTAAACTACCTAGAGAAAAGCAAAATATGATGCTTAGTACGAATAAACTATTCATGGGTAAATATAAAATTAGGTATAAATAGATATCGTAACAGACAATTTTATAAGAATAGTCAGAGACAGTGGTTGTGAAACAATGTCTTCGTGCAGGACAGTACACAGTTGGCAGACGGAATGAATAGTAGAGCGTTCCGCCAACTGGGCTGCCTCTAACTTTACTTCTAACCATCCGATATCACACAAACTGGCAGCGTACAATAGCTTCGTACACCACGTTATCAACACGCCTATAAATCCATCTCTATATGAGGTTCAGCCGAGCAACACTTTCTGCAGACATCGAGCTTCAAATACAGTACAATCTTGATAATCCGGCGGTTGGTTAGTCCGGCACGTTCAGTAATCCGACGCCCTCGAGAAACACGTGACCATCGCCTGATGTTAACAAACACATGCGCTTTCCTCCCTCCCCTCTTCCTAACAACCCATTCAGTCTGCCACTTGTCCTTCATTACAGTACAGTGTAGTTCTTTCGTTTATAACGTTTTTAATCTTTGGTTTCGTTTATTTACAACCTTTTCTTTCGTTTATAACGTTTTGTAGTTTAACCCTAGAACTGGCATGGTTAAAGCTAAAATTGGCCAGCCCGTTTTTAGCGTTTTGCAAGCATATTTTTAAAAATTCGCCAAAAATAGTAAATGAACCCCAATCCAAAAGTGTTCAGTAGCTTTTTTGTAGAAGATACTTCAAAGAATTCAAATATGCCACTAAAAATTTGTTTATTTTGAAATTGTAAAAGTTATTAGCTAAAGAAACAAAAAATGTTCAGTAATGAAAGGAAAAAGTTCAACTTTAGGCCTACATAAAAAGTAGTAAAAGTTTTTTGTAATTTTTTTCATAAATGTAAAAAAATAATTTAGTTCTAAATAGAACTGTATAAAAACATTTATCAATTTCAAATTTTTTATTTTGAAAAAAACAGTTTTTATGTTCCAAGTACACGACTGGTAACAAACCTAGGCCTAGATTGTAACGTCATTTACTAATATATGCTTCGCCCAAAAATGAAATATTATTATAACAAAGTGTAGAGGATAAATCAAAGAAAAGAACGGTATACTTGTCTTTCCTTAGTTCACAAATGTGTTTGAGTTATATTTATTTGAATAACAAAATGACATGAAGAGTTGGCAATCGATATGCTACAGACAGCATGCGTCATATAAACACCGTGAGAACCCACGCGCTAGACGTTCTCACCAGAATGCCCTAATTATGTACTTTCCACTGCTGTCTAGACGAACAAAAAACCGGTTATTTCTGGATTACTTCCCACTGTTAGAAACTTCAGACTTTGCTCTACAAAATGGTGTAAAGAAATCTGTCAAAACATAAGGCGGTGCCTTCACAATATCCGTTGACAAATGGGCTGTTTCATTGGTTGAGAAACGTCCAATCGCAATGGTTTACAGTAATTGTTAGGAAAATTACTAATTTTATAGTGACATCTGATTGGAAGACACCAACAGAAAGATAAAATCTTGACGAATCCAATGGTATCGTTATAATTGCCAAAGAAATATTAGTTTAGATAGTCTTGAACGTTGAAGAAGTGGAAAATAACAGTACAATTGTATGGAGATTCGCGCACGGAAAGAACTGTAGACCGATGTGCATATTTTAAAACGATGATTACGTATGTAAATATACGTTTTACGAAAAAGTTGTAAATACAAAAATTAAAGTTTAATTCATTTCCTTTCCAATGGTGCCAGTTTTATAACGATTGGATGATTCTAAGTGGGTTAAATTATCGATTATGCAAATATATATGCTAATTTTCGCAAATGTGTGAAACTGTTGCGTTCTGCGCCTGAGAGAGGGTCATGCATGGCCTTCTGCCAGTTCCAGGGTTAAAACCTTTTTTATTTTATTAGTGTACGTATTGTGTTTATAATGTGTGTACTTTTTGTGTGTTTATATACTGTACATAGTTCATATATGTACGTAATGTCGACCAAACGAAAGCACGTAACTTTAAATTTAAGTAAATAATATGAGATAATTAATAAACTGGATAAAGGAGAAACCACGGCAAACCAGGCACGGACTTACGGCGTTGGAAGATCCACCATCTACGACATCAAAGTTAACCATGATAAAATCATAGAGTACGTTTGGTCTGCTGAGGGAGACTTGAAGGGAAGAAAGACAGTTAAAACAGGTGAGTTTCCTGAAATGGAAAACGCTTTATTCACTTGGTTTATGCAAGAGCGTGCCAGGCACAGGCTATTATCGGGTGACATTCTTCGTGAAAAGGCAAGATATTTTTACAAAAAAAAATAACGAAAAAGGACGATTTTCGGTCTAGCGACGGCTGGCTTGATAATTTTAAAAAACAATTTGGGATTCGTTTTTTAACTGTCACGGGCGAAAAATTATCTAGTGATGTTTCGGTCGTTGAACCTTTTCAGAATAAATTTGAATTAAAAATCCAAGAATTAGGTCTTCTGCCAGAGCAAGTTTATAATGCAGATGTAAATGGATTATTCTGGAGGATGTTACCGCATAAGACCTTTGTACACTCATCCGAAGAAAGTGCCAAAGGAAGAAAAATGTCAAAAGACAGATTGACATTCATGCCTTGTTCAAATTCCACGGGCACAAACAAACTTCCGTTACTGGTTGTAGGAAAAGCCAAGCATCCGAGGGCATTTAAAAACGTATCTCACTTACCAGTCATATACAAAAACCAAACCAAAGGATGGGTTACCCGTCACGGTGATATCACGATGATAGGGTGGGTGATATCACGATGTTTTTTTTGAATGATTCAAGGAAGATTTTATACCGGCTGTAAAAAAAATTTCAAAAGACCACAACTTGCCTCCTAAAGCTTTGCTTCTTTTGGATAACGCTCCTGGACACCCTAAAGAAGAGGATTTACACTCCGAAGATAGGCAAATTCAAGTCCTCTACATGCCTCCAAACACGACACCACTCTTGCAACCCATGGACCAAAATATCATCCAGCAAATAAAAATTAATTACAAAAAGTCGCTCCTTTCCGATTTAATAAAGCAAAATGATGGAATAATACATTTTTTGAAAAAAAAAACAAACTGTCATTTTTTATCTAGCTCACAGCTGGAACAAAGTTATAAGCGACACTATCCAGTGTTCGTGGAAAAAGGTTTAGCCAAAGCAAGCTGCTTTCAATTCTGAAAACGTAGTTGACCATTCTGAAGATGACAACTCGACTTTACAATTGACTCCCCAATTTTTGCAAGAGTTTTCTGAGAAATGTGAAGTGGATGTTTCCTTGACAAACGAGGATATAATAGATTGGCTTCAAGGGACAAGCGAGGATCCCCGGATGACGAATCTAATGATGACTTGGAGATTTCAACTCGGAGAACTGTGACCAACATCGAAGCTCTCAATGGGCAGAAGAAAATGGCAACGCAAGTGATGGTGTTCTGGTGCTTAAACGGTTACAAGAGTGTGTTTTTGATAAAATATATAAATCAAAGAAACAAAAAACAATCATAATCATTGATTATTTTTCATAGCCTTAATTTGTGTAGTTTTTCTAAAATGTATTCTTTTTTCTTGAAATAAAAATGTATATACAGTACCGGTAATATCTGTAAAATTGTGTTTTTTCTATCACTCCCGATAATCCGGAATTTTTGGTAATCCGGCGGTCGTCTGGTCCCGTATTTGTCGGATTATAAAGATTGTACTGTAATTCGATTAATTTCTTACAAACCAAGCGAAACAATAGCAAAGACAAATTTATGAATAGTGGAATATATAAGCTATCTTGTAATGACTGTGACAAAATATATATATAGGCCAAACAGGACAATCGTTCACAACTAGATTTAAAGAATATATCCCTAGCCATAAAAAAAACAATAATAGACAGACAGAGCTCAAATTATGCAGAACACTTAATTAACGAGAACCATACATACAAAGACATAAACACTAATTTGCAAATATTGCACAAAACCAAAAAAGGTACTACAATGGATATATTGGAAGAATTTCAGATCTGTAAAGAGTATTTAAACGACAAGTTGAACTTTTCTTATAATCCTATATATGACGTAATTGTTAAACGAAAGTAAACATTTACTGATAACCAATGTCCACATCTAGTATCCTACCTGCAGCTGGACAAGGACGACCTTAATAATGTGGCCACAAACATTTTTATTATATATTAAAGATGAGTTTTACTCTTATTTTGTGTGTGTTATAGTGTTGTGTGTTACTCGTGTATGTGTTAGTACAAGCCTGACGAAGCCGACAGTGTTTGGCGAAAAAGTGCTGTAGCTAGATGTACAATACGGACTGAAGACAATTAATTCAATGTAATTATTACGATTACAAGTAGAACCCCTCTTAACCAGTCTAGTCGGGAATCAGAGGTTCCTGTAAAAAAATAGATTTTTGTTCAAAAATAACTTAGGCCTACATATTTCATAAATGAACAAGCAAATAAGACGATATTGCAACCCATTTTACATATAGCCTACTGTATCGAAAAATCAGTAACTTTTTTCTGATCTTTAGCATTCAAAGAATTTTTTAAAGCCAAGTCTCTCCATTTTCATAAGTTAATCACGTCTAATGCCGTTGAATCTTTTTGCTGCTCAACGTATTACGCAATATGTTACAAATATTACATATTTTGCTCCCACAAAATTCAGTAAAGGTTCCGACAAAGCAATAGACGAAGAAAAAGAAACAAAGAATGCCACTTTGTCCATTGATTCTAAGAAAAAATACAGCAAGAGGGGAATCGAACTCACGCTCCTGTTCTGTCTGCCACAACATTTTGCTCACCTAAAGTTGTGTCACCCAGCTTCATTTTTGAGGAAATGTCCGTTAAACAATCAATGTTTGAGACTTCGGCCAGTTACAGTAAGGTTAAGAGGGGTTCTACTGTGTATAAGTTATAATATTAATATTTACTTACGGATCTTCTGAATTAATATCAGGAACTTTTCCAAACAGCTGTGATAACGCATCAACGGCTAAATTTGTGACATCTTCATCAAGAGGGAAGTTACTAGATAAAGTGTTATTAGACGTTATGTTTAAATCCTGGTTAAAGGTTATGTAACAGTTTGAATTATATGCCACAAGTTTATTTAGTTCCTTAGAAACTTGGCCGGCAGGTTTATTCTGTTTTTTCATTCTTGATGGACCTGATTTTTGAACATGTCTTCTCAATGTTTTGCGTATTGTTGGAATCGCACTGTGGCGAAGAGTATCTCTATCAGAATCCTTGAATTGGCTTGTTGCAAAATGTCTGCTACAAAGGAATACATCTTTTACACTGCTTGACAGTACTGGGTTATTGGAAAACTCCGCCCATCTGTTGTACCTAGAAAGGAAATGTGTTTTAGAAATCTAATTTGTTATTGCTTGCTTTACTGGCAAGAATATGGCCAAACCACCAGGTGATAGAATCTGTTAAAGCATGATGATATAGACTTCTGTTATTTGTGAAGCCAAAAAGTAAAAACACAGGGTGATTCAGAAGAAATCTAGCAAAAGCTACTCAACAAAATAATGCAAAAAGTTGAAATACATATCTATTGGTTGAAATAATATCGTTTCAATACGAGATTTAACAAAGGTAATGCACAGCCATTTTACTGTTAATCTGACAGTTGGTTCAGCCTTGATAGATCTACAACTTGTGAAATACATATCTATTGGTTGAAATAATATCGTTTCAATACGAGATTTAACAAAGGTAATGCACAGCCATTTTACTGTTAATCTGGCAGTTGGTTCAGCCTTGATAGATCTACAACTTGACAATAAATATCAACTTAAATTGAACAATTTCATATTACAAAAATGACAAATTATATTCCATAAAAATCAAAGTGCAAGTTAGTAGGCATTCACTTTTTGTTATGCCAACTTTTCATAAGTATATTCAAATAAGTCACATTAGGCCTACTAGCTTGCTTTTATATTACGAGTCATAATATCACACTGCTGGAATGATTTATGTGTAGCAAGTAGTATCTCATGATATATTTTGTTTTAATCTCATTAGCCAATAATAATAGTTTAGGTGGTAAATGAGAATGACTGAAAGATAACTATATATGAATCTAATCTTAGCAGGTTTAATTTCTCCCGTAATTGCTTCTAAATTTTGCCAACAACAGTTCTTATTAGTATTTTTGGTGTTATGTCATTGGAGTGTGTAGGTTTTTAGTTCGGTTTAATCCTAACCAAATAACTGGAACAGTAACCTAGCCCTACATATTTGTACGTTTCTTTCAATAGTAGGCCTAATTTCGATAATATTTGTCAGTGACTGTTCTGCTTTTTCTGTTTAGACTCAGAAGTTTTTGAAGTGTGTAGTTCAAAATATTTCTAAAATATTAACTTTCCATGGTTATTAGCATTTTGGTACGACTGTTAATGCTTTGTTTTCCGACAAGAAAACAGGCCAATAGGCCTACTTTAAAATTCTTGGCACATTACTGTATTCTTTACACATTTGAGACCTAAATTTTAGTATTCAAGTCTCTATTGAGACCATAGCAGCGTTATGAACAGATGGAGAATATTAGTAGAAGACATATTTTGGATCAGGTTTAGTTATATTAATTATTATAATAAGTGTATGGTAAGATAGACTAGGAAGTATCTTAATATAGATCCGGAAATGTAAACTCGGTTGCGTAAGAGGTCGTACAACGCGGAACAAAACAGGTGCTACGGAAGCAGCGGTTGTTTTGTTTGAGATGTCAACAGGAAGCTAGACGGGTTATATAGGATAATCCGAATCTAGAATCTGGGCCAGAGTGGTCGGTTGACCAGTGAGTGAGGGGCAGATTAGGATGATCGGCCAGTGAGTGGACGTTGGTCGGGACCAGTGAGCCGTGGTGCTACATGGATCAAAGTTTGGACCGTCTGGAAGAGACGTTACGAGCCGAGTGAAGGACGGACCAAGACGCATGGAGAACGTCGTGCACTGAGTGAGCAAAACAAACTAATTTGGTCTGTTGTTAAAGTTAGCCTATATTAAATTTAGAGTTTGGGGTTGATAAGATAAAGGTAGCTTGCTTTATTCGCCGATACCGTACATCCGGTCTGAATTGTAAACTCAATACCTACAGAAATTGTATTAGATATTATTGTTAGCCAATGTTAGAGAGTAAGTGTATTTACCGAGTTAAGACAATTGTTTGAATAAATATAAGATAAGTATTAATTCTATCACTGAACTTGATGATGCATTGTTATTGATCTGTTCTTTATTGTGGTAACTTGTCTTTTGAACCCGAATGAATAGGGGCTGTAAATCCGATCCCTACCACAGCCAAGTTTTTTGTTAGAAATGTG
>JAGFPH010011624.1:14081-33689 GCA_018207615.1 Philaenus spumarius | reverse complement strand
AGCTCATGCTTGAACTCTTGTAAAAAATAAAATAAGTATATGTAAAACCAAACGGCACATAACATTAAACAAATATTTTAGTGCTAATCTTTTTAAAGAAAAATACCTGACTATAATAATTAATAATATACATATTTTCCTTTCCCTGGTAGCTAGGGGGCCGTGGCCCCCTCTGCCCATAGGTATGGGCGCCCATGGTGCAATCTAGAAGAAATTGAAAACGTTTTACACTTTTTGGCTAGGTGTCCAGTTTTGAGAGAAATAACAATAGGTTGGTTTAATTTGTCGGAGTTAACAAGAGATAAGTACTCAGGTTATTTAAATGGTGGGGAGGATTGGGTACGTCTTGCAGGATATCTCAGGCAGGCATGGTTGTACATGTGGAATGTGATTAGTGAGTTGAATTATTAACCCTTTTAGTGCCGGAACCAAATTTCAACAAACGTCTGAATAACGACAGATTTCCGCATTGGCACTGCTGAAAAATGCCAGACCGTTTTAAACCATTTGGTACCGTTTTACGAAAAACTGCATACAAGTTCTAATTATTCACATAATTTGATAATTGTTTTTGATATTGCTTAGAACTAAATTTCCTACAATTATATTTTATGCAATTGTCTTTATTTAATTCTAAAATACTTTTAATATCTATCTATATAAAAGCGAAATGGCACTCATTCATTCATCAGCAGAACTAAAAATCTACTGAACCAAATGAGTTCAAATTTGGCATGCATGTTCAGTTGGACCTTTAGACGCGCACTAAGAACGGATTTTGAAAACATCATAAAGATACGCCCAATATTCGCGTTTTTCTAGCGATTTTTTGCGTTTTCTCAGTTTTTTCGAGAACTAATTGGCAGAAAATGTTGAAATTTGGTACTTAGGTTCGTTTAAGGCCTAAAAGTAGTCTGTTAAAATTTTTTTGAGATTCTCCCAAAATTACGACAGAAATAGGCGTTTTTGCATTTTTCCTTGCGTTTTCAATGCGTTTTTGATCATCCTCAAATTACGCCCGAACGGATTGGAATGAAATTTGGTATGTAGCTTCCTCTAGGGCCTTAGGCGCTCTCTAAGAAAGGGTATGAAAAATTTCGAAATTTTAGGAGGGGTTTGGGGGGATCAAAGTTACTAAAATCATAATTTCAGATCTTTTATTATTATGACAATAGTGCTTTTATTATTTAAGATCTATATATATAAAAGATAAATACCACTCACTAACTGAACACTTCAAAAGATTACAATTACGTTAAAAAGACTGAAAATACTAACCACCACGGGCAACGCCGTACGTGTCAGCTAGTATATATATATATATATACATATATATATACTAGATGGCTCGATCCGGATTTGCACGGATAGACAAATTAAATTTAAATGTATATTTAAAAAAAAAAATTTATATCAATAAATATATTACACTATGTATTTCTCATGGGGATTTTTAGTAACTTTGACCCCCTCAAGCCCCCCTAAAATTTCGAATTTTTTTAAAACCTTTCTTAGCGAGCACATAGGGTCCTCGAAAAAGCTACATATTAAATTGTATTCCAATCCGTTCGGTGGCTTTTTTTTATTAACTTTGACCGGCCCAAAGCCCCCTAAAATTTCGAATTTTTTGAAAAACTTTCTTAGCGAGCACCTAGGGCCCTAGAGGAAGCTACATACCAAATTTCATTCCAATCCGTTAGGTGGTTTTTGAGATTTCTTGATGAGTCAATGAGTGGTATATGGATTATACTTGTATATATATATAGATAATTTTACTCATTTTTTCTAAATATGTTTTAAATTTTTCATGATAAGTCACACTTGAAACAAGTTCTTTGCTCATAACAATAACTGATATCATAATAAAAAGTAACTAAATGTTTACAAACACCCTAAATTTTAGTTTTTCTACTAAAAACACACTTGGAAACACTATTTTTACATGGAATAGTCCCGACCGACCAACTGGCGCGCAAATGTCAAAGCCTTCTTTATCTTCGCTACAGCCAATTAGTATTATTATTGAATACTATATAAAACTATATTTTTCTGTATCTACTTTTCTTTAAGAATATTTTGGTGTAACATTAATTCAATCTGACAAAAAATAAAAGTGTAGTAACAGTTCTTTCGAGACGTCCGTAATAGGGATGTTGGAATTTTTAGGCGGTACTGAACGCGTCCGTATATACGGACGTTGGCCTTTTTCAACACTACTTTCGGTGTCCGCATATACTGACGTTGGCAATAAAAGGGTTAAATTGCAGATTTATGTTAAATTCTTTGCTTTTGTTTTGTTTTCGGGGCGAATGGTTTTACATTTAAAATAGGTGCATAATTTGTTTATTGTTTTATCTCTGCAATTATTATTATTCTTTTTTAAGTATATTTTATGTTACTTTTGTAAATTTAAATAAGTTAGGTATTTGTGATTGCTTATTGTTCAGTTGTCAAAGGGTAGTGGGCCAACCATTGCCTTCTTAATGCGAGTCAAATGTTTATTTTTATTCTCAGGTAAAACTTGTGTCAAACCTTGAGTTTTTTATACGGGTTTATATGAATAAAGCATATTTTCGTTCATTCATTTATAAACGGCAGTTTGATGACTGACCTCCCGCATTATACTAGTGGAAACACCGGCGAATCAATTGCATACAATTTGGTCTTCAGCTTTACGCCGAAGGATCGGTGTCGCGAAGATTCCGCACAGCGAAAAATCCGCACAACTGGAATTCAGCGAAAATACCGCACAGCCCACTAGGTTGATGTTTTTCGAGGGTGAGACAAGGATTAACCCTTGAGGAAACAACATTTGGCGGGCGAAAAATGCGCACAACACCTAGAACCCCAGCCTCGGCAATGAATACATATTATTGCAGTCAGGTTATTATTGCAGTCACTAAATTAGTTAATTTAACGTAATATACTGTACATCTAAAAAGCGGAATGAAAACAATATCTTAATATGTTCGCAATTTTAGTTTAGGTTAGGTTATTGTTATTGTTGCCATAAGTATAGGTGTAACTAATATCAGCGGATTATTAACCAACACTGAACAGCTTCAATTAACTGAGCTATGTATTTTAAATTGATAAAAATTTTAAATAGCTAAATGGCAATTTAAACTATCTCTACGCCTAACTTTCTTTTAAATTATTTGTAAATTTTAATATTTGTTCTACAAAATTGAGGAAATATTCTGATACATAAGACGTTATTTTACGTAGGTAGATTTGGTAAAAAAAAACATTATTTTCATTAATATATTCAAAATAATTATCTATATACAGTACGATGTTTTTAACCGTGTCCTCGGCTCGGCTAGCACGCGGTGGGCTAGCGGTGTAGCGGGGAGGGATTGTAAAGGCAGTTCCACAAACTTCGAATAAACAAAAATGATTGAATAATTGTTCGAATAAAATGATTGAAATAAAAACTACTTGAATGAGTCATAGACTACTTGTCTCTTGATAATATGATATGTATAATATACAATATTTTATAACGTTTATAAAATGAGGACGAACTCGGTCAACGGAAACACGGCATGGCGGCACGGCCCGGCCAGGTGTAGTTTTAATTGAAACGCACACATTATACCGCTGTACCGAGCAAACCATAAGTCAAACGAAAAAAATGTTTCCAATAAAATATTATCTAAAACTTTTTCGAGAACACTTTGTCTCTGACCAACAAATAAAAAACTTTCCAGCGGCGTGAAAATTTCATGTCATTATTAAATTAAATTGTTGTAATATTGATTTTTTAAATATGAAATAGGTTTTGTAATTGATTTTCTTTTACATCATACGAATTGTATGGTTCTTGTCTGCGTATCCGTGAAAGTTTCATGATTTTACATCGCTGCTAAGTGTATTAAATGACAGTTGTTATTGAAGCTCGGTTTTCGCTGTTTCACGCCGCTCGGCTCAGTTTTCGTGGAGAAAACTAGAGTAGACAGTGAACGTTATCATTCAGGTTAGTACAATCGTGGCCGAGGGCACGGTTAAAACAATCGTACTGTACATGTATATATAATCCAAATACCACTCACCGAATCATCACGAAATCTCAAAAACCATCGAACGGATTGGAATGAAGTTTGGTATGTAGCTTCCACTAGGGGCAATATGCGCCTGCTAAGAATGGTTTTTCAAAAAATTCTAAATTTTAGGAGGGTTTGGGGGGTCAAAGTTACTAAAAAAAAAAACTGAACGGATTGGAATGTAATTTGGTAGGTAGCTCGCTAAGAATTTGGAGTATTTGTGATTTGTAATTTGGAGCGCTAGGTGCTCGCTAAGAAAGGTTTTCAAAAATTCTAAATTTTAGGGGGGGTTCGGGGGGTCAAAGTTACTTAAACTCCCCATAAGAAATACATAGTGTAATATATTTATTGATATATAATTATATATATATTTTTTTGTATTATTATTATTTTTTTTAATATACATTTAACTTTGATTTGTCTATCCGTGCAAAGCCGGATCGGGCAGCTAGTACTTTATATACTAGTACAAAAAATATTCGTTTTTTAAAAGATATTCTGTTGTTATAAAACCAATTTCTTTACTCCACCATAGTTGGTAAACACGAATTACACAATTGATTTAAGGAAAATTAGTTTCTGAGAAGTAATCTCCTTATGTATGTTTTGCCGAGGCGAGGGTTCTAGGTGTTGTGCGCGCTTTTCGCCTGCCAAATTTTGTTTCCTCAAGGGTTAACACTTGTCTCACCCTCGTCAAACATTAACCGGGTGGGCTGTGCGGTATTTTCGCTAAATTCAGGTTGTGCGGATTTTTCGCTGTGCGGAATCTTCGCGTAAGCGAAGGATCTACCGCTTACAAAATGTCCTAGTTTTATTTACTTCTACGAGTAGAACAGCTGCAGAAGACGGTGAAATCAATGGGTGCATACATTGAACATGATTTAACATTGAGCATTCACCCATCGCACATATATTGAACGCCATAACCTTAAAAACATACATGGGCGCCCGTACCTATACATATTGCCCTATAATATACATATTTTCCTTTCCCTGGGAGCTAGGGGAGAATCGTGGCCCCCTCTTCCCATAGGTATGGGTACCCATGCCTAGTAATAACACAGTTAAAAAGCCAGACGCTAACACAAGTGCTCTGAACTTTCGCCAGGGATATAACCTTGAAATGTAGTTTTGCAACTCAGGATTCTTTCAAATGAACAGTAAGTGATAAGAATTACGGGTATAAATGTATTCAGCGATCTGAACGATTCGTTTTCCTGCAGCATAGTCCATCGATGTATAAACACACTGGATCGCTGGCTGCGTGTATTGAAAACGGTCCGGCTGGCCTAGCCGCTTCCCCCACCACTGGAGGGACAGCAACAACACGTGAAGCATTCAAAGTTAATGCAACGCTCACAAATGTTTTAATTTATTTTGCTCAGCTTCAACAACGGCACCAAACATTATTTATAAAATAATCATTTTAATTTCTAAACAATATTTAATTGTTATACAGTATGTAACACTTATTTTTATAGTAAACTAGTGGACCCAACAATGCTTCGCTATTGCTTGATTTAATTTAAAAGTTAGTAAAGTTATTCCATTGACTTAATGATCGAATTGCAAAATGATTTTTATGCCACAAGAATATACTACACAAATTTAGATCTATAGTTTGATCTATAGCTGTATTAGCATTTTAAACTGCATTTAATTTACATAAAAGTATACCTAGGTATACATTACACTTTAAACATTGTTAAATAAAACAAGTTTAGTAAGTTTTTGACGCACTCCAAGCTTTGTAAATGTAGCTCGCGATGTTTTGAAATGTTACAAAATTCCGTTAAAATGTATAATAATTTTATTTACTACTAGGAACTCGACCTCTGATCGCTTCGCTCGCCAAACCCTGCGGTGACATATGGTAATGCCAATGCAAACTACAAAATCTCTAATTATGTTCATAATTTTAACATTTTTTCAATTTTTCATCCCTTAAATAAAATAAAAATGGCGACCGGACCGGTTCTCTCAGTGTAAGCTTTTTTCCAAAGCCAGTTTGTGTCTTAACTGTAAGTCGAATTTAAAAACTAATATTTTGCGGGTAGCAAATTAGATTTTCAACAAAATAGTATTCTTGATTTTTTCCGTATCTCAAACCATAAGCTCACAAAATGACCGTAAACTTCAAATTTGTAAAAAAATCGTCCAAGTTTTTGTATTTCAACCATTTAGTGAACACGTTTATTCTAAACTCATTCAAAAGTGTTCCATAGCTTTTTTGTAGATAAAGGTTAAAGAATTCATATATGCCAGTTTTGCAAGTAAACAAAATGATTGAAGTAAAATTAACAAAGTTATTAGCTCAAGGAACAAGCATCCTATTACTTTAAATGAGCAATTCTTGTATCTATCTTTGTTTGTATCTGTCGTGGATCTCGAAAACGGCTGTAACGAATTCAAAGAAATTTTGTATTTAGGTGTAGTATTGATTTTTAAGTACACCCATATAGTTGTATTTCGAGTAAAAACGCAATTTTTTTAGAAAATCTAATTTAAAAGTTGAAAAATTTTAACATAGGGTCTTATGGGTTGCCATGTGGTTACAAAATTACAACGAAATAGTAAATAAAGCAATCAAAACAGCTGTTTATAAACAAGCCATGAGATTGAGTATTATCCTAAATCAGCTGTTCATTGGATAGTTTTTAATTACTATTAAAAAACAATCTAATTTATACTGTTTTAGCACGTTAGAATTAGAATAAATTGTTCTGATTTAACAATTTATTTTATAAAAAAAAGTAAACTTGGCAAAAATGGATAAATTCTAATAGTCAATTTTGTAATATAGGCCTGGCTCATTTCTGAAACATAGTATTGAGGTTATGTTTACTACTGTATATTTAGTCCTGGTTTCAAAACATTTGTTGACAGAAGATAGTAGAACTAGGACTAAAATCGTAATGAAAGTTTCTCATGTTTCTAAAGCATGTATTTGAGGTTATAATTAATCTTGTAATTACCGTTAATATATTTAAGCCTGGTTTCATAATTTTACAAACCAATGTACAAACGAGCCAAAGATTAACGAGATTCATTAGCGAATTTTCCAACTGCGATCGAAGCGAAGCGTCCAGGGGCAGAGCCCCTAGTGTTTAGTAACGAAAGGAAAAAGTTCAACTTTAGGCCTATATAAAAAGTAGTAAACATTTTTTGTAATTTTTTTCATAAATGTAAAAAAGTTTCGTAATTTAGTTCTAAAATAGAACTGTATAAAAGTATTGATCAATCTCAAATTTCTTATTTTGAAAACACCAGTTTTTATGTTCCTACTACAAGACTGCTAACAAAACTAGGCCTGTTTTGAATAGTAATTTAGGAATACTATTTCCTCTGCCCAAAAATGACATATTATTATAAAAAAGTGTAGAGGATAAATCAAAGAATTGAACTGTATATAACAACAACAACGTGTATCACTGTCCATCTATCACGCTGCCCACCGCGGGTCTATCCCGCCAGTGGAGGGGGAAGCTCCACGCCGGCCGGCTCGTTTCTCGAACCTTTCAGACTACTCAGCGCGCAATCCAGTGTGTTTATACATCGATGGCATAGTCTTGGTAAGGCAGGTCCGATGTTTGCCACTGTGTAACGGCCTGCCGAAAAACAATTAGCCTAATATGTCCCTAATTTTCGTAGTAGGCCTACCTTGAAACCATAAAACATTCTCCTTACGTTTTTTTTAAAAGTACGAAATAAGGATATTTTAAAAACATGTTCTCGTCGAAAGATTTTTGTAAACTGTCTCGTGTCTGAAGAACAAGGACCTGTGTTGACGAGGTTATAGAAAATGGTGATGCTCAGTATTGGTGTGGTGGGTGTGGTTAGAGGTCCTTTGCAGTATCTAAATATATATATAGATATTACAGAATACTTTCTTTTATTTTTTAATATATCTTTTGAAAAGATTTTTTGTTTCATTTTTTATAGTAGGACAAAAGTTTGATTGAACTTTGTTTTTTAAACGATTAAATGCGTTTACTAGAATAGTAGACTATAATTATAAGCATAAGGGTATGCTGTAGTGGCGGCCATCTTGGATTTTCGTCCAGTAAGAGCAATGTTAAATTTAAAAATATTTATTTCGTTTATTTTTTATCATAAAATTGTTTGCAAGGTCTCATTTTAACAACAGACACAATACGCATCCGTCTTGCGTTTCACATTTTTTTAAATCCCTTTCATTTCTCACGTAATTGACATTTTTTAAGTAATAAGTTTGAACTTTTTTCTTTACACAGTAAAAACATTATAATTAAAAGTGAATCGCAAACCGGATTCGCAATTTTATAAAGAATATTCAGGATTTTTTTCAGCTCTCAGTTACAAGAGATAGATTTATAAAATTGTTTGAAATGAGGCAATGTCAAAGCGCTCAGCTGCGAGAAATTGCACTGTTTAGATACGGCTATAGAGGGAAGCGCTGGTGCTGGCGTCGCCGGTTGCTTTCTCGTTTACTGGATCTGACCCTTAAGGGTCTGCTCCAGTAAACGAGAAATCCACCGGAACACAAACGCCTCTCACTATATCCCTATCTAAACAGTGCAATTTCTTGCGCTGACATTGCCTCATTTCAAACCATTTTATAAGTCTATCTTTAGTAATTGAGTGTTGAAAAAAAAAAACTGAATATTCTTTATAAAATTTCGGATCCGGCTTGAAAATTATTTTTCGTTATTAATTTTTTATTGTGTTAGGAAAAAAATTCAAACTTTGTACTTACAAAATGTCAAAATCAAAAGCATTTAAAAAAAATGTAAATTGCAAGACGGATGCGTATTGTGACTGTGCTTAAAATGAGACCTTGCAAACAATTTTATGATAAAAAATAAACGAAATAAATGGTTTGAAATTTAACATTGCTCTTATGGGATAAAAATCCAAGATGGCTGCCACTACAGCAGACCCTTAAAGTATACAAATCTTATCAATATTTTACCACATTTCCTAAAAAAAAGAGTACCAAAAATTAACTGCAAAACGCTATTTGAAGAAGCTCAAAACACATTCTAGACACCAGATTTTTATAAATTTCCCCAGACCCCTCATTTTCCTGAGTGGTGTTCTATACCAGTCACCCCCTCTACCCCATACACCATATTCTGCTCGAGCACTAGTGTACCGATTTTTACTGAAAGGTTGGTCACAGAACGTATTGGTGACATTGTTGACCAGTACCAGAACTTTTAACATACAAACTTCAATATATAACAAATTTCTATTTACATGGGCGCCCATATGATATTTTCTAGGGAGGGGGGGGCTAGACCGGGGAATGGGCAGTAACACGTTCACTGCTAAGGACGCACATGTGACCTTGACACTGAACACTATGAGAAGCGGCCGACGCACAGTGCATTGCGAGCTTCGCACGCTAACCCCCATATTGGGAATATTTTCAATACACAATGCATTGCGTGCTTCGCAGGCCAACCCCGATATTGGGAGTACTTTCAATACACAATGCAATGCGTGCTTCGCACGCCAAGGTCCGTGTTAGAAGTATTTTCATTATAAAGAGCATTGCGTGCTTCGCACGCCAACCCCCGTATTGGGAGTATTTTCAATACACAATCCATTGCAGCTCATGCTCGAACTCTTGTAAACAATTTTAAAAGTATTTGTAAAATCAAACGGCACATAACATTTAAAACATATTTTAGTGCTAATCTCTTTAAAGAAAAATACCTGACTATAATTAATAATATACATATTTTAATTTCCCTGGGTGCTAGGGGGGCGTGGCCCTCCTCTGCCCTATGGTTATTTAAATATCGAAAAGTGAGACCCGTGAAATACAGCCTCGCACACTAATTCCGTAGAATAACTCTAAATTGGCCCTTTTTGGTGAAGTAAATAAGTCAAAGCTCCTGATACAAAAAAACCTAGGATTAACTCTTTAAGTCTACAAGCAAACATTTGCAACAATAAATAGGCTAGGACAGACCTAGACAGTCGTGATTACAACATCCAGAGTAGGCTAGGGTGGGAATACTCCGGATTGGAGGGGCGTGGGTAAAGGAGGGAGGGGACAAGTTCTTTGTCAGTCATCTGTCAGCGGGAATCATTCATTACAGTTCTTTCTTTCAGTCTCGAGCTATACGTAGTTCTCTTGTTACTGTTAGTGTAGCCTACTACGTTCGGATGTTCTTCTGGCCGGAGTGCAATTCGTTTAGTGGAGTCCGGACTAAGTTCCACGTGGAACAGGTAATTATAGGGTGGAATAAGTGTACCATGACTTTGTTTTAAATAGAATATACAATTCATATAATATAAATACAGTGGCTTAAAATTTAAACTTTAAATTGTGTACGACTGTGTTGCATAAAGCATATTATCTTGAAATTAAAAAGTTTAGTTTTCCAAGCCGTCTTAAAAAAAAAAGATACTTTTAATTTGAAATTTAAAATGTATGTGTGAGATAAATAATTATTTAACGATGATTATGGTTAACACGATACCTTAACGCCCACCGTATGAGCTAGATGTCACATTTATATTTTAAAGAAAACATATTAACTTACCCTATACTTTAATCAGCTTCGCTTTGCATTCAGGCCACTTTTGATTTATTTCAGCTGGTTTAGGAATTTACATTGAGTTGAAAAAGTACAGACTTTAAATTTGTAGCCTATGTTTGGTTTTTATTTTTATAAATATTTTTTTACATTTTCGGTAATATGCAAGAGAATAAATTTTGATAAAAATATTGTTCGAGAAAAATATAGTAGAATAAAAAGCTTTCAGCAAGTTTACTTTTTATTTACCAACAATTTATAGATCATTCTTTTAATCTACCTATTTTTTTAATGATTCCGTCAAGTAATTCGAAAACAGAAAATAACACTAGAACCTATGATAGCATTATTTTTATAATAAAATGTCTGAATAAAATTTAAAATAACGTACAATTTAAAACAATTAAGTTAGTTTGAAAATGGGTGTATAAGGATTAGCTCAGAATATTTCAAAATGGAACTTACAAGCTATTAACGTTTAATTTTAACCTTTCTCGAGTTATGAAATTAATTTCACGTGTTAATTACACCCTGTATATTAAATAATATAATACGTTATGTAGCAAATTCTATTCGAATGTAGGCCTACTAACACTTTACTGCATACCTTAAACGTACAAGTAATTATTCGAGTTATTTAAATTTAAATTCCTCGATTTGAGTTATTACCCTAGCCGTTGTCACAGAATGCCAACTACGTTGATAACATACCCTACGCTAGCGAAGTGCGAAGTATTTTCTTTTCCACGCGGTTCACCCTCAAAACTACAACATGTTTCACTTTAGGCTTTTAACGACTATCCCAATTTATTTTTATTTAAAGTAAATATCGCTTGCAAAATATTAGCCATTCAGTCGTACATATAGTGTGTAAATAAATAAACTGTAAACCTGGCAATTAAAATTTCTAGACTTTCTACACAAACAATAAAAAATACTTAAGTATCTATCAGCTTACTGCATTACCAATGATACTAATTATTAAAATGTCTAGACCTACTTCATAACAATATAACTGACTCAAGTATGTAGTAACTTCATAAACAGTAAAACTGACGATTAAAATGTCTAGACTTTCTACACAAACAATAAAAAATACTTAAGTATCTAGCAGGTTACTACATTACCAATGATACTAATTATTAAAATGTCTAGACCTACTTCATAACAATATAACTGACTCAAGTATGTAGTAACTTCATAAACAGTAAAACTGACGATTAAAATGTCTAGACTTTCTACACAAATAAGAAATACTTAAGTATCTAGCAGGTTACTACATTACCGATGATACAAATTATTAAAATGTCTAGACCTACTTCATAACAATGTAACTGACTCAAGTATGTATTAACTTCCTAAACAGTAAAACTGACGATTAAAATGTCTAGACTTTCTACACAAACAATAAAACTTAATAAATTATCTAGTATGTAGCTACATAAACTATAAAACTGACAATTAAAATTTCTGGACAAACAATAAAACCTACTTAAGTATCTAGCAGCTTACTACATAACCAATGAAACCAATGACTAAAATTTCTAGACTTACTTCATAAACAATATAACTGACTCGAGTATGTAGTACCTAACTTCATAAACACTAAATCTGACGACTAAAGTTTCCAGACTTTCTACACAAACAATAAAATCTACTTAAGTATCTAGAACCTTACTAAAATGTCTAGACTTACTACATAAAGTATAAAACTGACTAAAGTATCCAGTAGTTAACTACTTACATTTTGGTATTAGCATTTTCTATGTTACAATTTACAAATGAACTAAACACAAAGAATTGAGTTTAATAATTATTATTAAAATAGTGGCTGTTGGCTGTTAGAAATTTTTTAAGTAGAATATCATGGATACCGTTAACTTTACAAAAAAAATTACAAGAGAAAAAATATTTTCTTTTTTGAAAGCAGACAAAATGGCATTTTTGTAATTTCTGTAGGTTAAAAGATAACCGAGTTAATGAAAAAACTGAACACTTGATTTCTTCGTAATTGCCTACAGCATTCAAAATTAGCTTAAAACCAACATTTCAGTGCAATGGATTTTATCTTTTTATTGAAACTATAAGAATTCAAAAAATGTTGGCTTTAGGCTAATTTTGTTTGTTGTAGACAATTACCGAGAAATTATGCTTTCGGGTTTTTCCTCGATAACTCGGTTATCCTTTGGCCTACAGAAACGAAAAAAACCCGTTTGGTTTGTCACTAACCATTTTCAAGTTTTGAACATGTTTTGTCAAATTAACGGTTTTCAAGACAATCCACGTTAAACATTTTTAACGGCCGCCATTATGAAAATTATAAACATGAATTCTTGGTGTTAGGTAGAAGACAAGTCTAAAACATTCAAACTGTTTATACCAAATTTGAAATCAATATCTTATCTATTTCTGGAGTTACAGTACGTTTTTGTAAAAAAAAAACAAAATGGCGGATTGCGACTAAACTAAGCCGATTCGGAATAAAAGTTACCGAATATTTTTCATTTATTTCAATGCATATTTTTTGTACACAATACCATCCTGGGTATTAGTTTACAATAGCGGGTCAATCTATACTACTATAACCTTAACCCTTAACCTTACTATAACCTTAATACACAAACCATAAATTTTTTCTTTATACATATAGTATTTATACACTTCACTGATGACAGGAAAGCAATATTTAACCATCTTCAACACGTACAATATTAAAAGCTTTCGAATCAAATGTTCCTTATGGGAATTTACATTGCAAAGAGCCGACATGTTTTTCTCAGCGTTGCCGGATTTGTCTTGTTCTCTTTTCTGTAGAAACGAACAGTTTACAGACAACGACGTTGTTTTACATTCTACTGTTAAATGTTGAATACAGGTAAACATACTGTGACTAAATACTATAGGTTAGAACCTTTTAGTTTTTTTATTATTCTTGCATTTCTGTTGCCATACACACCCAATTTAGTAGCTACAATAACCTACTGATATTGTTCGATTTGGCAACGTTGATGAAATTCCGTTTTAATTAGACGTTTATATTGTATTTTCTATTATTCTTTTTGTTACGTTGTTATTGTTTTTGTTATTAACGTTTTGTTACATTGTTTTTTAATTTTCCTGTTTTTGGGGTACTTTTGTTATTAATATTGTTTACTTGATTTATTTCTTACGTGTTTGGTGTATGTGAAGTCATTTATTTTGTTATAATTACGTGAAATATCGCGGGAATGTCGAAACTTAACCTATATAATTTCAAGTTTTATTTCTTTCATAATTCCTATAAATTTTATTTCCCGGGAATATTTTTGTTGTTTTTAGAATCAGTTAGACGTGTTCTTTTATATTATTTAAAATTCCCTTAGAAATCGATTGACCCGATATAGTAATTATTTAACCTATCCTGTATAGCCCGCTGAGGTATTTTGTCACACCCTGTAGGCAGTCATAACAAAATCTCTCGATTTTGAATTGTGTTTTCCAGCAGCAAAGCCTTTTTTCTGCAGAGAGATTTTTGAAAAGCAATTGTTTTATTAAAGCCTGTTACTGCTATAACTTAAGCGTTCCAAAACAAAATAAATCGTTGTAACACGATCTATCGTATTACTCGAATAAAACTCTCCATCCCCTAAGTGAAGTATTTCTTGTTTGATAATAAAACAAGTGGAAATATTTTACGACTTCGGTTCCTTCATAACATGACCCAACCGTTTACATTTGTGGTCTATATATCGCAGCATGTAAGGTACGTTTTATAGTAATGCCTAACCTACATCCAGTCCGAGTTCTTGCCGAACGAACAATGCTCCGCGAACAGAAGCCCGAATAAAAGGTAGACCGACCCCCGACAACGGGTCCGCCGCCTTGTGAGCTCACCTCGCATAAAGCGTCGAAACATCTGCTCAAGACTATGAGACCGGGACGGATTGGGCAATTCTTTAACCCTCTATTCATTTCTTACATACATCCCCCCCCCCTTCTTTCTTTCTATACTTTTGAACTGTTGTTCCTACTAAAAGAGTGCCAGATGTTTCGGCAATAGTGCATGTGGTAGCGTTGGAGACGGAAACGATTTCAGAATGCGAGATCGCGAGTGCGATTTTAAGTGTCGGCAGTTTATGTCGCGTCGTAATGCGGAAAGGAATTTTTTAAACAGTGAGTTTTATTATTCTTTGTGTAAATATACTTTTTAGTCGCTATAACTAGTAGTTCTGTGAACAGTAGACCTGGCTCGTTGAAATAACAAATGTGGTTTTGAGCTTAGGTTAAAAATAGTGTACCAGTAATGAAGTAAGGAGAAGGTTTAGCCAGTGAAACATTATTTTGCAATTCCCGCGATTTCGAGGTTTCTAGTTCTCGTTTTTTTTTTTTGAGCTTTAACTGCTAAAGATTTTCTTTTAGGGAGCATTGTGTTTTATTTAGGTTAATAATGCGTAAGGTAGCTAAAAATATCGCGTTATTGAAGGAAAACATAAAATTAAATATTTACATACTTAAATAACTAAAACTTAACAATGTATTTACAGTTCCATATCATATTTCAATATTAGAAATAATGAAAACAAACGATGTTAAAGCGTCGTGGTAGTGATCTCAACCCATGTACCAACACTTCCCACGCTGTCCAACGGTCATTTTTTGTATGCCCTTTATCGCCACGAGGTTTCATTTGTTTCATGTCATTTTTTAATTCAAGTAAAGCTAAGTCAAATACTTTTATGAAATAATAACTTACAAGTATACAGTTCAATTCTTTGATTTATTCTCTACACTTTCTTATAATAATATGTCAATTTTGGGCAAAGGATGTATTCCTAAATTACTATTCGAAACAGGCCTAGCTTTGTTAGCAGTCTTGTAGTTAGAACATAACAAAAAAAAAAATGCTACTTTTTGTGTAGGCCTAAAGTTGAACTTTTTCCTTTCGTTACTGAACACGCTTGTTTCTTGAGCTAATAACTTTGTTAATTTTATTTCAATCATTTTTACTGGCATATATGAATTCAGAACCTTAATCTACAAAAAGCTATGGAACACTTTTGAACTGGTTCAGAATAAACGTATAAAAAAAAACATGGTTGAAATACAAAAACTTGAACGATTTTTAAAAATTTTTAAGTTTACGGTCATTTTGTGAGCTTAACGTTAGAGATACGGAAAAAATCAAGAATACAATTTTGTTGAAAATCAAATTTTCTACCCGCAAAATGTTATTAGTTTTTAAATTCGACTTACGGTTAAGCCACAAACTGGCTTTGGAAAAAAAAAAAAAACTTACACTGAGAGAAACGGTCCGGCCGCCATTTTTATTTTATTTAAGGGGTTAAAAATGAAGAATGGAAAAAACCGTATACATACATCGCTTGGCCTAGGAATAAGGAACATTCATGCAAAAAATCATCAAAATCGGTCAAGGCGTTTGGCTATAATCGTGAGTCAGACAGACACACAGACGAAATGCCGTACGGTCGAGCTAAAACGGAGACCTCGCTTCGCTTGGTCGATTAATTGTGTTTTATTCAAACTATGAAAGGATATTTCTGGGCAATGAATCTGTTTGTTGTAAAATTTAACATGATTCCTCGTTTTTAAAATTAAACTATTTTCTTACTTTACTTCTCAAGTCTATAGGCGTAAATAGAATCGATTGGTAAACTATATGTACTCAATGAATGTTTTCCAGCATGAATGTTTTCTTTCAAATTTAACGTAAATGATAATAATTATTAGATGAACCGTTACTCAGATAAACCTGTTTTCCATTTTTTTTTCTTATTATGACTAATCCAATACAATGGGAGTGCATTCAGTGATGGTCTTATCATCATTAAATGTATGTATTTATTATATTTTCGTTTTAACTGATTATTTAAACTATTGGCAACTACACACAAAAAAGCGTATTTATTAAATGTTTTAAAACTCGATAGGGTACAAACAAACAAGCAATCAATCGATTTTGTAATTGGCTATAAGTTTTTGTATATTTTACTATTAAGGCTCGGCTCCCTAAATTCAAAACGGCTAAGTTGGGTACCAATTTCAATGTTAAATAACCTAAACATACCTTCACTATTAAGAATATTTTTGTCAAAAAAACGAAAGCTGTATTTTTTTCTTAAAGTAAAAAAGATTGTGGGTGTTGATTGCTAAGGTTTTTTGCAAAATCTCTTCTTGCAACTGAGTAAAAAATTTACAAAGTTTACTATTTTTTACTATTTATATCATACCTTTATGAAAAAATAAAACGGTTTTTTGAAAATGTATTCAGAAATCAACATCCGCATATGACAGTACTTCAAAATGAAACCAGATTTTAAAATTTATTCAACGAATTAAAGGGAAAAATGACTTATTCTGTAGCATTGCTCTTATGGGAATCAGATTCAATATGGCGGACAGGGTAGCCTTAAGGGTCCCCTTAAGTGGTTTTGGTGTGTAACCGTTGTTATATTTTTGAAGTGGAAACTTCTTTAGGCAGTCCTAAGACTGCATTGGGGGGGGGGGGGGTGTTTGGAATTATTATTACCATCTCGTTTTGAGACAAATTTTGTTTGCCAAATAATTCACGAGACTAAAATTTCTTCAACTTGTAAAGCATTGAAAAAAACTTGAATTATAATTTTTTTATTCATATAACTACACGTTTATTCAAATAAAGTGGTAATTGATTTTAAGTTTTATGAGCTGGTATAAATCCAAATACCCCGCCATATCGAAAGAGGTTTTTATAAATATGTTGTGCGTAGCTAAAAATAGCAATAACAACTTATTAAAAAAAGAAATACCACACAAATATTTTTTAAATTGTTTTGATATCCTCGTATAAAGCCCTTTCAACCCCCATAATATACAGGGTGTCCCCGAACTCTCTGGACCCCTTTTGTGGATCTGTTACTGGGATCCAGACAACTTATTTCACAGTATAAACACGGGTCTACGGTGCTTATTTTTTCGTCTGTCTGTCTGTATGTGTTTTTTTACAAAATACTTAATATTTTTAGAAGTAGAAAAGATATTGAGCTCAAACTTGTATACCTATTTGATGCGTAACTTTTTATCACTGTACGAAAAATTTGAACATTATTTTAAATATTTTAAAAATTATGCCGTTTGTAATTTTTAATGTCAAATATCTCAAAAACCGCTAACTTTACAAACAAATTACAAGAGACAAAACGGTTTCCATTTTTAATGGCAAACACAATGTTTTTTTATTTTGTCTGTAGCTCAAAGGATAACAGAGATATTGACCAAAAAAAGGAAAATGTATTTCTTGGTAGATGTCAACAATACCCAAAATTGTTTTCTAACCTTTTATCACTGTACGAAAAATTAGAATATTATTTTTAATATTTTCAAAATGGTGGCCGTTTATAATTTTTAATGTCAAATATCTCAAAAACCGCTAACTTTACAAAAAAATTACAAGAGACAAAAATGTTTGCTTATTAATGACAAACACAATGAATTTTTCATTTTGTCTGTAGTTCAAAGGATAACAGAGATATTGAAAAAAAAGGAAAAACATATTTCTTGGTAGTTGTCAACAAAACCCAGGAGTACTCTAGAAACAAAATATTTTAATGCTATTATAAGCTAAAATAATAAATTACTTGCATAAGGTTCCGAGCACTTTCTGAGCTGATTCCACTAGCAAAAAAATAATGAAAAAGTTCATATATTCATAGGTCCGGAAATGCTTCTTAAGAGAGTTACAGCTGATGAAAGATGTCACCCGTGTTTCAGATTACTCACAGAAACGAATCCCTATTGAAATATGTAGGGCGTTAATTAAGGTGTAAAATTTAATTTAATTTAAGTAAGATGGACAGATAAATTTAATAAAATAGGACCGCTGCATATCATGTTTTTGAGATCGAATTTTGCGCTTTGGGTCAAATATCGCAACAATTACTGCAGTTACAGAACTGGGACCTATTTTATTAAGTTTATCTGCTCATTTTACGTAAATTAAATTAAATTTTACACCTTAATTAACGCCTTACATATTGCAACAGGGATTCGTTTCTGCGAGTAATCTGAAACACGGATGAAATCTTTCGCCAGCTGTAACTCTCTAACGAAGCATTTCCGGACCTATAAATGTATGCACTTTTTTCATTAATTTTTGCTAGTTGAATCAGCTCAGAAAGTGCTCGGAACATTATGCAATTAAATTACTATTTTATTGTATAGCCATGTAGGTAAGTTCCGTATTCGAGAATAAATAAGTAAAAAGTATACGGTGTTCACAAAGTTCCTTTAACCCCCCTCATTATCTTTGTTACTGAAAATAAGTTAACAAAACTTTGTATACATTTTGTGTTGCATAACAGTACACATTTTTTGACATATCTGACCCCCTAAGATTTTGAGGGGCTTAGCGGGGTAAGGGGGGGGTTAACAATTTCAAATATTAAGGTAGGTAATGTAACACACAATTGAGAAGCTTATTAAAAGAGAAACACAATGGCGCAAACCAGAGCTTAATATCTTACTTCGTTCGTTTCAAATTAATGGACAGTCAAAGTTCTGGAAAATAACGTACAACCTAGGCATACTATAAGCCTTATATTAACAAATTAAATAACCTGCTTTGATGTTATGATAACAACATCATTTCCCAGAACTTTGATTGTCCGTTACTTTGAAACGAAGCAAGGTACTAAGCTCTAGTTTGCGTCATTCTGTTTCTCTTTTAATAAGCTTTTCAATTGTGTGTTACATGACCTACATTTATAGGCTATTTGAAAATGTATACCCCTGCCCCCTCAAGCCCCCCTCCCAAATCATAAAGGTTCAGATATGTAAAAGAATTTGTCCTGTTATGCAACACAAGATATAAACAAAGTTTTGTTAACTTATTTTCAATAACAAAAATAATAAAGGGGTTTAAAGGGACTTTATGAACACACTGTATATTATATAGCACAACTAGCTGACCCGTACGGGGTTGCCCGTGGTGGTTGGCATTTTCAGTCTTTTTAACGTAATTGTATTCTTTTTAAGTGTTCAGTCAGTGAGTGGTATTT
>JAGFPH010011623.1:17434-33690 GCA_018207615.1 Philaenus spumarius | reverse complement strand
TTTTAGTTTTTTTAAACTATATTTATTAATGACAAACACAATGGGTTTTTATTTTATCTGTAGATCAAAGGATAACAGAGATATTGACAAAAAAAAAAGGAAAATGTATTTCTTGGTAATTGTTAACAATACCCGGAATTACTATCGAAACAAAATATTTTAATGTTATTATGAGCTAAAATAATAAGTTATTTGCATAATGTTCCGAGCACTTTCTGAGCTGATTCTACTAGCAAAAAATAATGAAAATAGTTTATATATTCATAGGTCCGGAAATGTTTCGTTAGCGAGTTACAGCTGGCGAAAGATTTCACCCATGTTTCAGATTATTCACAGAAACGAATCGCTATTGAAATATGTAGAACGTTAATTCAGGTGTGAAATTAATTTAATTTACGTAAAATGAGCATATACATTTTTTTAAATAGGTCCCAGTACTGTAACTGCAGTAATTGTAATTAATTGTGAGTTGTCACCAGAGCGTGAGGGGAGGTACAAGGTTGTAGTTTGCGGCCGCGTGGGGACTGACAGAGGCATTGTAGGGGAAACAGGAGCCTAAAAAATCACGAAACAGATCGAGACGGCCACTTCCCCCACCACCTTATTGACGCCTAGACACACTGAGCATCCAAACTCCACAGCACACATGAAACCTTTCCACTTATACCGAGTTAAAAAATCCCCGTCAGCATAGTTAGGTAGGCCTAGATAAAGTCTGTTGATTTTAAATGCTTTTTTTTGTATAAATGATGCATTTCTGATGGGTATCTTATTAATCCGCCTGTGATTTTTCACGGGTTTTACTAGTAAAATAATTATTAAACTAACATCATACACGCTAAAAGCTTAAATCATGTAAAATTATTTTTAAGTGAAATTTGAATACTCAAGACAGGAATGAAATGGAAAAACTACCCTTTTTAAGAAAAGAATCAGGTTACCATAGACCTGTAATTTCTTGAATATCATATTATTCATATTACTTCGGCTCGCATAAACAGAATATAAACACTCACAGACGTCGTACCAAAATCTTCGTAATTTTATTACGAAGAGTTGAAAAGCTTTTGAGCTTTCTCGCGTGAGTCGCAGAGTGTCGGGGTCACGATTTTGGGTTAACATTTTGAAAATATTGGGTCAAAATTATGAAAATACAGTGTGGGGTATCGTTTTATATGTTTTTGAATACGGGAAAACAGATTTTGACAATTAAAAAGTCATAGCGCGTCGGGTTCACGTTTTTGGATTAACATTTTTTAAATTCAGTGTGGGGGTATTGTTTTATATGTTTTTGTGTATGGGAAAACTGATTTTTAGAGTTTAAAAGTCGTAGCGCTTCGGGGTCACGTTTTTGGTCAACATTTTGAAAATATTGGTTCTTTCAATTCGTGTGTTCTGTCCGGACGAACCGAAGTCCATCTTTTCACTAGTTTTGTAAAAATGTTATGGTTTAGTTCACTGCCCAAGAGAACAAGATATGAAAACGCGACTAAAAAATGTAATACTTTATGTTTTAGTAATTCATACATATTATAGAACATAGCTTCAACAAAATATATATATTTAGAAGCAAATGTCTTAATAATAATAACAATAACGTATTGTTGATTGTATATTATTTTATATTTAATGATAGTGTGTTGAATATTCTAGGTGCAATTTTCGTATAATACTTCGTAAAAGTATTTTTCCTAGGTCAAATGAAGCACTTACAATTCATTTAGTAAAACGAAAAATAGATTTAGTTTTACAATAGTTTATAAAAACAAATTAAAAATCTAATCCCTATATACATTTTGTCTACTCGATGTAAGAGCTTATTTATTCCCTCAGAAGCCAGTCTTGAAAAGCTGTCTTCACATGTCAGGTTCATTCCTCTCAAATCTCTGCCTGAGCAAACGCCTGGGTAAATGAGAGTGACATAAGACTTACCAGCCTAGCCTTTAAATGGTTCCAAGTTTTTTTTTTTTTTTTTTGCTTGAAGTGGACGTAAGTAGCGTAGCAATGAAGAAAAACTATTAATTCACTCGGCAAACCTCGTGTGTAATGAAATTTTTTGTTTTTTTCGAATCTTTCCTTGTAATAATCCACATTTCCCTACAGCACGTTGATTTTCTTACAGATTGTATTTACATCAGTTATAATAAACCAACTATTTTCAAAAAATAGTTCAAATCCGCCAACTCACAATATTAACACAACTAACTGTTATTTCTCTTTAATTGTTTTTTTTTTTAGTCTGGACCTGTGACAAATCGGTTTACGTGTTTAATGTTAATGCATCATCTCTTTACTTATTAAATGTCTGTCTTTCATTAAAATCAAACATTTAAGTCTGTGGCGACCTGAGATCCAGGAGTATATACATAATATACTTAGGGGGCCACTGAGTATATAATACCCTAGTTGGTGGCTAGAAATCGAGGGAATCCCGTTCAAGCCAAAGGCAGACTTGCGGGCCAGTGGAACGTCTCAAAATATCTTTATGTAATATTGCGTTTTATTAATTGAATTAATGGCTAATGTATTAATTATGGTTGGCTACCGACGCTACGTTGTGGGGGTGATTCATTAACAACCGCAAAGTAGTTGATACTTTACTAATTAAGATAATACTTTTCCTTGCATGGCCGCTATACAAGTGTAACCTTACCGGTAGTTTGGGTTTAGTTTATAGAATTAATATAATATGTAAGATAAATGTTAGTTAAGAAATAACCTCATCAAGGCTGGCTTCGGATCCAGTGGATAATTTGGTTTACCAGAATTGCCTAATATTAGGTAACTAATTAACATTCAATGGGCCAGCGCGTTACAAGTTACAGTTAGTTAATGTCTCGTTTTTACTCTATTTAGTTCAGCTTAAAGGTTTAAGTTAAAATATTCATATCATTTATAACTAGTAGTTCTGTAAAAAGGATTTTGTCTAATAGAAATGATTCTGGAAACATATGGCATAATATTAATTTAATTTTAGGGTGTTATCAAACTGGGATATGTAAAGGTATAATTTCATAGTTTCAATCCAATAGGTACAAGATTTGTCAAAACTATTTGCAAATTGTTCACATTGTCCTCTTATTTAATCGACACCAGTAATATAATTATTGCAAATCAAAAGTCATAAAAACGGCAGGGTTCGATAAGATTTGCGCTAAAGGTATGAAAGGAAATTCACAAATTTTCACAGAACCTATTGTACAATTGAGAATTTTGTTTAAATTTCTGATGTTTTTTACGCTTAAACATCCTCGCAACTGCCTAAAAAATAGACTCAAAAAATAAAAATTGTTACACACGTCGTTTTAAATGTATTCAAGGAAGAAAATTCATATAAAATTTGAAGAAAATCGAACAACGCATTTGACCTGACTGAGAAATAAACCGATTTTGATGGAAGAAATACTGAATAGTCGATATAAAATTGGCAATAGCCCTGCTAATAAAACGAATCGTTCTAGTGTTTTTTACGACTTTTCTATTTGATCGTATACGCATAACGATTTGTATAAAAAGTTTTGTAAAATAAGATATTTCGTATTATGTTTATTTCTAAATTCTGTTTATGATTTTGATTAAACTAAACTTTTAAATACTCTTAACTAAGTTTTACCTGGTTCATAGTATCAGTTTTCAATTTATTTATTTAGATTAAGACCTTTTATTTACAGGAGGATACAATTTTATAATTTATTTTGAAAGAATTGTTTCTGTTTTGTTACAATTTGTATATTGTATAACTTTACAAAATGTTTTAAGGTTTATTTTTAGAGGCACAGTAAGCAAAATTTAGACCGAATAAGTTTGACACACATATAGAATACTGTTGAACAACTAAAACAGTTTTAATAATTCATGGGATCGAACCAAGAATTATTTTATGACACTTATTAAATGTTGAAAACAAAAATAAAAAAGTTCATTGATTCATGGGATCAATTCAAGAACCCTTAGAACTGAAGACGCCGACACTAACAATTCATCTACAGTTTACACAGTAAACATCAAACAATTTGAGTAATATACGTGATGACTCATTTACAAGGAGAATAACAACTGTTGTGTTTTACAAAAAAAAAAACCTACACATACATCGTGTTAAATGCCTTCTTGGAACATTTTTAACAAATTTGAAGAAAATCAAACAACACGTTTGGTCCTAATAACGAAACAGATATATAAAGACAGAGAGATTAATGCCAGATTTAAACATGTTTGTACCGCTTACTCTCGGTCAATAATATACTTTATTTATACAAAATAAAATCAACATTAAATCAAAAATGCTAAAATAAACATTTGTTAACATTACATAGATTCAAATAAAAGTTAAACTTGTTTACGTTAAACTCCACTATTCTTATAGATTTTTGTAAGCAAGATTTTTTAAATGTTCATATAATATAAAGCAAAGTTATAAATTATTGTTTTTAAATATCTTTATGTCACCGCGTTGACATGATTCAAGCTAGATTGGAGATAAAAATCATTGCAGTACGTTTAAATAAAATAATATTATACAATAGAAGGCTCGGATGGCCTTGGTAAGCGTAATCCAAATTACATGCAAAGCTCATCCTGTTTTATGTACAACTTTTAACACGTGTACGTATATATTCTCTCTCGAATACAGTCAAACAGGAATATTATATATTTTTCCAAGATATTAATTTTGTTTTTAATATTAATAATGTTGCAACGCTGTTGCGTATAAAATTACAATCCTATTTGAACTATTTCCCTTTTCCAAACTATTCAGTGTTCTTATAACTATTATAATACCTTTTGGACCTTTTAATGCAATTTTGTGAATTAACATCTTTGAAAAAATAACCTTCGATCATGTACGAGAATACATCTGATTTATGTTCAACGTTTTATTCTGAACATTTAAAATTTTTCTCATAAGATTTCCTTGTGATTTTTAGAATAGTTTTGTAACACTCTGACAAATTTGTCAAAAGCACAATACACCGGTTCCCGATCGTAATCATCATTTAGACGCGTAATCAGCATTGCCCAAACTTTGTAGTTAGTTCGTATTAAGTTAGCGTAATGTTTTTTTTTTTTAGATATAATAGGATAAGATTTTCTAAACGGTCAGTTAAACTGAAGTGTAAATAAAATAAATTTGTTCAAACAACAAACAGACATTTTTTCAAATTAATTGGGGAGTTATCCGTTACTTTTTCCCAATGTCCTCAACATCTGGCGTGAGAGTTTTGTTTATTTGATCAATGGTGAAACAAAACAAGTAAAACAACGTGAAATAATTTATAAGATTTATTCTTTACAATTTGTTATAATTATATTTAATTTTTATTTTAATTTTCCTAAATTAATATTCAAAATAGGATTAATTTTGTTAACAGTCTTGTAGTAGGAACATAAAAACTTATATTTTCTAATAATAATTTTGAAATTGATATATATTTTTATGCACTTCTATTTGGAACTAAATTAAAAAACTCTTATATATTTTTAAATAAAATACAAACAATATTTACTACTTTTTATGTAGGCTTAAGTTGGATTTTGTTTTCCGTTACTGGAAATTTTGTGCTTCTTGATCTCTTAACTTTTAAAATTTGCATAAATAAACTTATTAGTTGAATATATGAATTCATTAGATATTTTTATACAATAAAGCTACTGAACACTTTTGGATTGGGATATAATTATTATATCTGGTGAATTTTTGAAAAAAAATGCTTGCAAAACACCAAAATGGCTTGGCATTGCAGAAAGTTTGCATTGACAGCTTCAGGGCTGTATTATAAAATGTATTTTTATTAATATACAAGTATTCAAAAAATCCATAACAAAACACACAATATACACTGCCTAGTGGTGTACATTATAATTTTTACCTGTACGAGGGAAGTAATAGACCACAATGGTGCATTAGTTATAAACCTTATTATATATAAACATGTGCTCCAATGGCTATAATACAATAACAAAATAAATTGTTTACACTAGCAAATGTTAATATTGTTAGCAAATGTAGTCTTAGCACTTAGCCGATAAAGACCTACTGTTTGGAATGTTACTTCTTATTTCTCTTTCAGTGTGTCAGCCTAGGTAGCAATTATTAAATAAAGTTACACTTATCTCCGCTCTGCCTTGGTGCAGTACACATTTCATTACGTCAGATTATCTCCCACTTTGTGTTTCCAAAAAGGTAGAAGTTTGACTTACTGCACCTATTGCAAAGAACGAAATTGGCAAGATGGAATCATTTGATATATAGTTCTGTAGTGTTACATAGTTTGAGTTTATGGTCTGTATTTGACGAATGCTTCAGAAGGTTCTGTATTGTATTAGTGCCTGTAGTAATACACAATAATATTATGACGATGTATTTGCGTGTCAAAAATTATCCAAGTATATACTTAATTAAACTTTATAGAAATGTGTAATCAACCTCCTGTTCCCACAGGAACAAATTTAGTTTTTCAAAAAAATGAAAGAAAATAAATGTTTAAATGAAAGAATTCAGTTTTTGATTGATAGACTAGCTACTGATTGATTTTAAAGTTCTAAGCTAATGGTAGACCTACTGTTCATGCTTGTTGAACCTATTCAATTTCACATTTTGCACAGTATTTCTAACAATTTATATATACATTTTTATTCTACATTTTCTCAATTTTCAAGGTTCGGGCCAACACTCTTGACACAGAAATATTAAAATATGAACATATATATAAGGGATTCGATAGAAACCGACATTTAAATACTTAATTACTAATACAAATGTTTGATATTTGGAAAAATAAAACTCTCCAAACACTATAACAAATTCTTAAGTTTAACAAGACTTTTTGGGACAAATAAGGCATACCTACGCTACAATTCTAACAATGATAAATATAGTAGTACAGTATCATATTTGGCATGGGTCATACGAGTATATCTTCCCATACAAGACGGTTTAAAATTACTGCACTTCTAACATAATATGTTGTAATGTAGGCGAAGGTGGTTTATTGTAGATATTTGGTGTATATAGTATACGAAATAGTTTTAAATGTTAAAAAAGTATTGAAGAACAAAGGACAGTAGGCCTACTACTCTAGGAAAGAAAAGAGTCGTTAAATGTAATCCATCAGACAAAAATAGGATGAAAAATTGAAGTCAACCTAATTATGTAGATCTTAGTAGATATAAACAGTGTAGTAATTATATAAGATTTGAAGCAATTACACAACAAAAGAGTATTTGGTTGAAAACAATCTACTTATATAAAGCTAGACGGTAACACTGATTCATTGACATTAATTATTATGCACTTCCCGTAATCGGACCCCCCTTAACCTTATACTTGAATTGAAGCTATCGACGAGAAACCTTTGGAAAAATTGCCAGAAGTTACATTTGGTAATTTTGGAAACACCTTTTGGGCGGGAAAGATTTTGTAGATTTTTAAAATGTTTTCATCTTTTCACTTTGAGCGCGTTTTGTAAGAAAACGGTAAGAGATAGCAAAAAATGTTAAATACAAAAGTTGTAGAAAATTTAATTTCAGACTAAAGATTTTTCATCAGATTTAAGATCCAATCATCCGTTTAGCCACTATTCATCCGAGAAGGGAGGCTCCACCCAACGTCCTTAAAGCTAGACGTTTTCACTGATTCACTGACATTAATTATTAGGCACTTCCCGTAATCGGACCCCCCTCAACATTATACTTGAATTAAAGCTCTCGACGAGAAACTGTTGGGAAAATTGCCAGAATTTAACATTTGGTAATTTTGGAAACACCTTTTGGGCGGGAAAGATTTTTTAGATTTTTTCAATTTCTTCATTTTTCGACTTTGAGCACATCTACTATATAAAGCTAGACGGTAACACTGATTCATTGACATTAATTACTATGCACTTCCCGTAATCGGACCCCTCTCAACCTTATACTTCAATTGAAGCTCTCGACAAGAAACCTTTGCCCAAACGTGGCAAAACCTCCATTGCCAGATCCTCGCACCCTAACCGTCCTTAGCCAGGATGAGTCGAAAGCAGGTCTTTTGACTTGGGTGAAGGGGTGGGACATCACCGCCCAGTCTCCTAACATTACCCTGAGATCGTATTTGCTGTTTGCAGCTCCTTGGCCGACTTACTGAATGCCACTCAGGAGTCGAACACCACCGGACAGGCAAGGGCCATTGGCCCTAAGACCAAACGGTCTAACAAGCGCGCACTGAAGCGTTTTAAGTATGCGCGCGCACAGGACTTCCACAAGAAGTCGCTCGCACTTCTTGCTAAACACGTTCGTATGAATACCGACTTTACTGCCTCAAATACCGATGAACTAGCTCGGGACGACATTATTAAAATGTATACTGCAATTTTATGAATTTTAGGGAAATTATAATTGATTAGAACAAAGGCACTTAAGTTGCGTGGTGGGGGTAGGTGTGACTTTTACATAATGTAAGACATGGATAAAAATAGACACGCAAATATCCCAAACATAAGTTAACAAAATCTATAATTTTGTCCATAATGTTTACATTTGTTCAATTATTTTATAGGAATTTTTAAATATATTTGGAATTAAATGTAGCCTAAAATATTCTCTGACATCTACATATGTTAATGACTGTTCCGTCAAAATCAGTTCAGCCATTCCGGAGATTAGTCTTGCCAAACAAACAGACTGACAAAAAATGTATACATGTGTATTTAGGTTGTGATAATGTGTAAATAACCATATGAGCTTAGAAAAAAAGCATATACTGTATTTTGAAATCACAGACAGACATTTAAATTTTATTTATATCTATAGATACAAAAATAAGATTAGTTTTACTTTTTCAGATTAACCTATTTAAGTAACCTTTTACTTGTTCACTGTCTATTATTAATAATATTTTATTTATTTTTCCACTTGATGTCAATTATTTCACTGTTATTATTACATGAACTGTGGAGCTGTAACTTACATACAACTATTTAAAAAAAAAATAAATTGGAGTTAAAAATTTAGGAAATTACAAATAATCTAGCAGTCGTTTTTAGTGTATCTTCAACTTAGCCAATCACGATTTTAACATTTCAAATTCAATTTAGTAAATAGAACTGTTAGGAATTTATTAGTATGATTTCATTATATTTTTTAATTTTCAAACCATCCCTTATTTACTTATAAATTCTTATATACACTTTAGGAGGAAAGTGTGTTCCGTAGCAGTGAGAAACTTTGAAAATTCGAAGATAAAGATTTATAATGGAAGGAGAGAAGGAAAGAAATATTAATCATACAAATCCTATTTAGTTTTACAACTTACATATTTACAACTTCATTCCAAATTTAAAGTGAATATCTCAAATAAGTCTCGATTTGTACATATTTCAGTATACCATGTAATAACAACTGCCGCAGTATGATTAACAAATTACAGCAGTAAAGGGTAATCATTGCTTTAATGTGAATAGGTCTTTTGTCTGTGCGATTTTGTGTCCTGTTTTACTGTGATTTTAACATTAGAATGCAAAAATATTCTGCGGTACAGTTTTAGTCAAAAAGGAAAACTGACGATAATGTGTATGCATGTAAGACATGTAATCTATTTTTCAATCTAACAAGAACTATTTTACCAAAAAGTAAAACACCGTTAAATGCCTTGTGTTGCATACTGATTCTCTATTTTCTTCCCTTCTCTACATTCCCGAATCAGGACCTTGCCTCCGTATAATGTAGGGAATGATATCACGTGCAGTCAATCTTTACGTCAAACTTTTGGCACTGCCTTCTGAATTTAAATTAAGGTATTACTTGATCTGAATAAGGCTACATTTCTACGAAGCAACTAAATATTTATACTTTAAACCATTATGTAAGCACGATAGTAATCATTGTAGCATGTATTGCGTTCTCTTTCATTCGCTAAATAAATGTTCTTACTTTAGAATTGTTATAGTAAATTACACTTTTATTAAAAATTCATAAGGCACTGTTATTTTGTAACTACAACTTTCTCCGTGGGACAAGGAAGATTTATGATGACTTCTAGGAACAACAAGATTTATTTGTATCTGTTCTTCATAGTGTTATTCAAATTTATCACTTTTTGATTCACAGCTTAGTTTTTTCCTTACCACTGACATCGATTTAAAAAATAAAATACGGGAAATAATTTTACACACTTTTGATTATAAAATAATAATTTCTTCGATCGTAAGTCACAATTGGTTTTGATTGTTATCATCAAAATACATTATACTGCCATGACATTCAGTGACAATATTTTTTCTATAAGGGAGCTCTAAACGGGTTCAATTAAAAATGTATTTATATTTCAAAAACATGAACAAAATGACAATAAAATGAAAAGTTGAAACTGCTATTTACGCTGATATGAATGCTCAGAGATGGTGGATTTATAAAAGCATTATGTGGATAACATAACATAAACATTAAATACGGATACAAGATGTTATATACATTTTTAATATGAGAGGAGAATCTTTTAAAGCCATTGAGTTTTATAAATTTAATGTATGGATTGTGCAGTCGGCAATTCAGTGTGCTGTTCATGCATTGAAATGAAACCAAATTCTTCATGTAAGTGCTTATGAGTGGTTTTAGATGACCGTATAACGTAGAAAATACACATTGATAATTTTAAATCTAAATTAAACAATATCTTACTTTTATTTTGTCAGTTTAAATATGTAGTCTAGTGAAGCGTTTTATTTAATATGTATAATATATTATATATTAAAATGTTTATGTACTAGTGTATATACCACTGAACTCCTCCTAAACGGCTGGACCAATTTTGATGAAATTGTGTGTGTGTATTTGAGCTGGTCCCTGGATAGTATTTTTAATATTATTTTTAAGGAACGTACAAAACTATTTGCAATTTAACTACTTAAGTCAAATGGAAGAAATGGAAAATCTACCCTTAATTCTAAATAATAATCCACATATTTTTTCTATATTCTCAAAATTTGCTCTACTAATTTCACAATTTACACACATTAGTACCAGGATTTTTGTTTGAGAATATCATCACTACAAACAAAAAGATTTAAATGCGTAGCCTCCCTTGTACAATAAAAATAAATTGCACTAAATTCCTACAAACTATAAATCTCAAATAATTTAATATTATTCTTAATTGATATAAAAACATTTGCAATTCGATTACTTAATTTAAACGGATGAAATGGGATAACCACCCTCAAAATTAAATCAAGCAATAGCGAAGCATTGCCAGGTTCACTAGTATATTTATATATAAATGCCTTTTGTTCTTGGTTTATTTCTAGGCAAAGGTTCTTTTAGTATCAACAATTTCCATATCTTTCCATGTACCTGTCGGCGGAGTTTTTGTATAGTGCTGTATTGTCTTGTCTATTCTCGTTTTTGCAGATGTAGCAGATTTTCAAGCTACCAACTAGAGAAGGATGCTCCGTTTTTCGCTAAGGGCATTTGTCACCAACTATGTTGACGTATCTAGTAGCCCAATGTACCACTGTACAATTAAGTTTAAACAACATCACTAAGTTTCTGTAGACGTATCTAGTAGCCCAATGTACCACTGTACAATTAAGTTTAAACAACATCATTAAGTTTCTGTAGACGTTTCCGACTTGCAAAAGATCTTGAACAACCTTTTATCAGCGAATTTCCATAGGAAAAATTAGCTACTGCAGTGACCCATATGGTACGACCTAAGATCGGGAGTAGTATCGGGGCACAGATCATGGTCCTCAGAACATGTTTTGTGGCGTCATTAAAAATCATATATGTATAAATGTGTTCACACTCTAACGTTCGCATTTTAAAAGTCCGATTTGGTCCAAATTTGGTACACACGTTGGTTGTCTAAGTAGCTCGAACGAGTTCATTAGCAAAAAAATCCAACAACCGGAAGCACGTTTTATGACCGGAAGTAACTATCTCTTTCGACTTTTTGTACGAGAATTAAACTTTTTTAGTTTTTTATTTAAAAAAATAAATTTAGGATATTACTATGAACATTCTGTTTTTTTACACGACCTTATAACTTGGTTGGACAAAAATCGATCAAAACTTAAATTACCACCATAAAAGTATCTGGTAAAAACCACGAACGGATTTTACCATGGAGGTATCTTCTGATTCGAGACCGACGGCTGAATTTGTACGATACAAGCGAATCGAAGCAGTCCATAACCCGACGCCGCAAGGTCTAGGTTGCAAACTCGCAAAGCCTTTATTTCCGCTGCACGAAATAACGAAGGAGCGCTTGAATCAAAACTGGAGGTAGGTGCAAACAAGTTTTACTAATTTATTTCATACACAGAGGCAGCTATTCAGCGCCTTCGTGATTAGATCAATTTCCCAAATAGTTAGTTGAAACCCTAAAACATATGAAATTTATTTTGGAAATTCTCTCAACTCACGCCAGCGGTTCAGCTGCGTGGTGGAATTATTGCGTATATGTAAGCTTCGAATAGCCTTCAACTTTTCATAATGGCTTCCCACAGCTGCGGACACCTTCGACGTTTTATAAGTGGGCCCGCGTATCTCCAATCCGTAGGTTTGTGTAGCCATCTGTATATGTCGAGCAGATCATATTTTGGATACAAACTAACAACGTTATGTACGGTCACAGCATCAACATGCAATTTAGACTTAAATTCGGCCAACAAATAGCTATCGTAACTGTATTCAGAGCTGAGTGTATTAAATCATTGTCGATGATGTAGTGTGGTTGCAATAATCGTTTCGTTTTTAAATTTTGGGTACCAATCTTACATAAATAAATAACAAAATATTCCTTAAACTTTACCAGTTGTTACACAATTTCAGTTTAAAACAAATTGAGTTTAAAACATTATAAACTCTAAACTTGAAAAGCAGAATTTCAATTTACATAGATTGTTTTAGTGGCAGAACTAAAATCATTAGAAACTTTCTTGTTTATTCTCCAAGACTATAATTTGAGTACGCCTTGGACATTGTATTCACACATTTCACATTAAAAAATACGAAACACAATCTTCTCAAAGCATCCATTCCAAGTATTTTAATTATCTTCAAGAATATATTATTAAAATTTCTATATTACAAAATAGGGCAAATTTTACATCAAAATACTAAATGTACTTAATGAATCATATTGAAGTATTTCATTTCAAGTGTATGTAAAGAGGCTAACTTCTCTTCACTCACCAACACCCGAGTGCAACGTGAGCAGGGACGATTATTCCAAGTGCATAGCTCTATCTCATCTACACATTCTGCGAAGGAAATGCTAACAGATTATTGTTTACCCTGATATTTTCATGGAAAAGTCGATTGATTAAGACAGATCGTGGTATGGTGATGGAAATGGCGGTGTCCTGGATCCTGACGCATGGGCAATCGACCCAGAGTTGAGTATTGCGCAGCCATTAACATTAACTGGTGTTATGCCTTCCAAATTAAAACAAACCAACAGCTGATTGTCCAAACAGCTTTTAGCTGTAGTACCGCAGCAGAGATTCCGTCTGGCAAACTTAACGGTTTTTCAGTTGAAAAAATTGCGTTACCGAAGTCATTCTTACATCGTTTTAATAAACTAAACATTCTGTAAAACAACAAGCTGATGTTTTTAGTCAACCTGTCAACATGTTAGTCAACAGCCTAGGTTAGTTGATTTACATTTCTTTAAAAAATACAGTATGAATGTTCAAACTGTCAATATTTCTGTGTTATTAAATTGGTTTAGTGCATTGTTCAATTTGTACAAAAGGTTTAATTAAATGTATCAATTAACATTTTGCAAGTATTGAATGTCAGCTGGTAATTAAAATTCTCCTACAACACATTGGAGTTGTTATTGTTTTAGAACAAGAACTAGTTTTTCTCAATTTTAAGAATCTTATTACAAGATACCCACCGTTTGACAGACTTGTGGTTAAAGGTGTCTTGTGGGTGTAACCTTCAAGAGCCAAGTCGATAAAAACGTGTGCAACTTATGTATATGCATAAATGTATGTATACAATATGGATTAACACATTATATTGATTGGATTATCAAAACCATTTAAACTTCGTTTTAATAATTACGAGACATAAAATATGATACATTTTATAAATTTGTCCAACGATTTTCTTTTCTTTAATTAATTAATATACATATATCTTAATAATTTACACCGACAAATTTATTGCAGGTCTAGCAGTACTGAAACTATTATTTTATTTATTGCCAATTAAAATCTACATTATTTTTTTTTAAATTATAACTTGAAACTTTATTGGTACTTAATTGTACTAGTGCAGAATCGAACATTTTATATTTGTTTATTAAATCAAATTCAAATGTCACTTTAAATAATTAGCTTAAGTTTTGAAGCAATATATATATGACTCTTGTAAATGTAGAGTTTGTGCACTTCGGTGCTGCATTTTAATTTATTTTTGTGGAGTTTATTATTTTGTACTTGAGTGTTTTTCCAAAATTTAGCTTTCCGATCAAGGTGATATCCAGGGGATTTTTTTTAACCTTAACGACACAAGAAGGCAAGTGATTTCAATTGAATATATGTTGACATTTATTATACAACTGATTATGTATTTTTTGTTTTTATGTAATGTTGCTATTCTACAGTATGTCATTGTATATTTGCTTCATACTTTTACGCCTAGTGTTTTATGTACATTATTATTACTAAACAAATTTTAGGTTAGGGCCTACTTGAAAATGTTACTATCGTTTCCATAGATTTCAAAAGAGAAAGGTTAAAGATACATGGATAAATATTATCAAGCCAGAAGATCATGGTATTAATAAAATTAATAATTGTATAGCAAACAATATTTGGGTTAAATCTATCTTTGTAATTTACCTATAGTAATTTACACTAATTTATTGTAGGTCTACCAGTACTGAAACTAATTATTTTATTTGTTGCTAATTAAAATATATATTATTTAAATTTTACTAGTGCAGAATCGAACCTTTTCTATTTGTTGATTCAATCAGATTCGATTGTCACTTTAAATAATTTGCTTAAGTTTTGTAGCCATATGTATATATCTTGTAAATGTACAGTTTTGCACTTCAGTACTGCATTTTAATTTATTTTTGTGGCACTTATTATTTTGATCTCGAGTGTCTTTTCAAAATTTACTTATCCGAACAAGGTGATATCCAGTGGATTTTTTTAACCTTAAAGCCACAAGAAGGCAAGTGATTTCAACTGAATTATAGAGATACATGTTGATATTTAGTGTATTAACTGTGTATTTGTTTTTATGTAATGTTGTTAGTTATTGTATATTTGCTTCATACTTTTACCCTAAGTTTTTTATGTACATTATTATTACTAAGCAAATTTTAAGTTAGTTGAAAATGTTAATATCTTTTTCATATATTTCAAAAGAGGAGGGTTAAAGATGCATGCATAAATATTATCAAGCCAGAAGATCATGGTATTAATAAAATTAATAATTGTATAGCAAACAATCACATATATTATTTCTCAAGGCCATTTTTTGTCGGTACGTTATAACTTCCTTAATTCATCATAAATTACAGGAATGAGGCATCATTTTAAAGCTTTCTTTAATCGCTACACCGGAAAAATATTCAAAATACAATTATACGAAAAAAAGAAAAAGAAAAAAAAAAGAAATAAAGAATCCGAAAGTAACAGTGATGTAAGATCAAGTAAGTTGTAGGGATATTTTCCTGGCGTTGGCAACACTGATGATAACAATACCCAGCTGGAGTGCTGCCGTTACGCCACTACATTGCTATTTTTAATTAATTGTAAACGTGGTTATAAACAGCATTGTGGATACACCTATTTGTTGTTGTTTACTTTTGCAAGTTGGTAAGTTGTTTAAAAATATATAATAACAATAACAAAATTATTTCTCTTTAACATGGATTTAAATTATTAAAACACTGTTAGTAAGTTAGAATGCGAATGCTTCGCACTGGTCAGCTTAGGTTAAAACGAACATATTAAAGTAATTTTTCACAGCCCAACAAATACTTTGTCAAATAAAATTTGTTACAAGTATGTAAAATATAATTAAAATAACGATGCAAAATTATAATATAATATAAATTAAATTAATGTCAAAAATATTTGAATTTATTTATTTTCCTCTACACAATGTTTAACTTTATTCAAAGATAAATTTGGCGTTCAGACAGATTTAGTCAATATATACCAATCCAAGCTAATTACATAAATGCTCAGTTAAATTATATTTAAACTACTAATTATTAAAACACTTAAATTGGAAGCTGAAGTACAAAA
>JAGFPH010011623.1:0-17334 GCA_018207615.1 Philaenus spumarius | reverse complement strand
TCCGTGCAAAGCCGGATCGGGCCAGCAAGTATAGTATATCTTTCTAAAGGATCACATACAAACTGCAATTACAAACAAACTCTTGATTGTTCAAATTATTTGCATTCAGTATTCTACACACTGTGTACACTCAAACACACTTTGGCACAAAATTCTTTATTTTCATTGATTTCATCCCACTCGTCTCTTATGAATTGAATAATTTTATCAACATCACGTGGTTTTCTTGAAAATATTTTTTTTCATAACTCCCTAAAAGAAGAAATCGACTGGTGTTAATCGGGAGATCGTGGTGGACCATCTTGCTAAAAATCTATCTTCTTGTTGTAGTCGTATTTAACATCAGTATGTCAAATACACAAAGGCCTGCAGAATATGTAACCCACTGGTTGATCAACGCTTCCTCAATTTTGTTACGGTAGGTTTGCTTTTGAGTAATATACAAAGTTGTGCATATTAACGGCGCCTGACAGTTCAAATTTGCTTCATCGGAAAGAAAAACATTTTTCGAATAGTTCCATCACCTTCTCGTTCTTCATTTAAAATTACCTCAAATAATTGTAGACAACGATCCGGATCGTTCTTCGATAATCCATGCTCTAAACTTGGCCGATACATTTTCAAACCTATACATAGCATCAGATCTACCTTCAATGCTCAACTCACTAGTAGCATAGATCATGAATAATAAAATAGATCATGCATGCATACGGCGGCTGTGTGGCGAAAATAAGGTTGTCGGGAAAATATTGCATGATCGCGCCGCGTTGTAGCGCTAGGGAGAAATCGTTTATTACATTGGTGTTACTCACCGCGTCCGTTATTTCCCCCATAGATCGCTCCACTATCGTCGAATTTAAAGTGGATTGAAATAGTGCATTGGATCGGAGTTCTGTTAGGTTAACCAAATACAATGCTAGTATCTCTCTTTTTTAAGGCTACAAAATAAATGCCTGAACAACTAACATTTCGTTTGCAGGAGTAGTAACGGTGACTAGTCGAACAGCCTTTGGAGCATTACAGATGAGCACAGTCTGATCAAATGTCTGACGTATTCTATAAATAGCCTAGTGGAGGGAGGAGTATCAAATTGTTCACGCCATTTCTTTCAAACATATTCACAATTTTCTGTCGACCAGTAGGCCTACTCTTTCAAAATCCACTTCGTTGGTCGTCGGTTAAATTATCAGCCCTATTTCACAGTTATATTCCTTAAGTTTCACATTAGCACAATAAATTTACACTAGGGGCTCTGCAACTCCGGAGGTGACCAATGGTGATGACACTCCAAACATATTATTGTGTATTGTGTTATTTTTAAATGATGAGTGATTAGGACAGAAGCACTTGGATAAAGGTTGGGGGTGAGGGTAGCTGTGAACTATACAAAATTTAAGACAGAGGTCAACATATATACGTACTATCCCCAACATTTGCCCATAAAATCCCTAATTTGATTCATAAATTTAATTTGAACAATTTTTTCATTTTTATGGAAATAATGTTTGATTAGGATAGGAGCACTTGGATTTAAGTTGGGTGGTTCTAAGACATCTACATGTTAATGAAAGTTTCGTGAAAATTGGTTCAGCCATTCCTAAGATTAGCCACGCCAAATAAACACACAGACAGACAAAAAATGTATAATTGTGTGTTAAGGTTTTTGGTAATGTGTGAATGATCATATGAGCTTCGAAAAAAGTTTATATTTTGAAAACACATACAGTCACTTCTATTTTCTTTATATGTATAGATATATAGATAATCAGCTGTTAAGTAAAATAAAACGTTAAACATAAGGAATTCAACTGTTTTTGCTTTGCACCCCTCTGTAAATTATAAAGAAACAAATTCCAAATTGTGTTCTTATCCAGTATAAATCAAATTCATATCCTGTTTTTTAGATAAGCACTCAACCAAATATTGGTGGCACTACTTTTGTGGCTTGGCAATTAAATGCAATATTTGTATATCAAATAGTGAATAACAAATTTGTTTAGTTTTGAATAATGTTTAAAATTCCACCTATCTTTGCTTTCAAACTTTGACCTCAAATAAACATATCAAATTAGTGATAATATAATAATATTATGACCAATGATTCAAAAGGTGTTATTAGAATATGTAAAGAGTATTTTCGAAAATTCCTAGTTTTAATAAAATTTAATAACCTCATTTTCTTTTACACAAGTTCTTGATAAGTTGTTCTTTGTTTAACTGTTTACTTTATGCTAATTAGACTAATGAAGACGGTGGAGATGCGCAAATAAATTGAAAGTCAGTAACTAGGTTCGAACATATCATTGTTTTGGTTAGAGGTTAGAACTGTTCCCCTCGGACCTCTTCTTATTAAGTTACAAAATGTTTTATTGTACTACTACCAACAAAAATTATAAATAAATAATTATCTAAAGTGAGTAAATAAGACAAGTTCGACTCTTTAAAAACGTTAGTCAAATATTTTTTAATTTTGCAATCAACACAGAGGTATCCATTTTCTCCACTATCCACTATCTCTTTCCAAATAGGTTATAAATTATTGGATGTAGGAGTATAACATATTAAGTTCTTCATCAATCATATATATACCAAATGACTTATGTAAAGTTTCCCGTCATTTTTGTCCCATAATGAAATTGCTTTTTTTTAAATTTTAATGCACAGAAATTGAATGTCAGTAGGCCTACTATCACATGTAGACTATAGAAGCCTTAGTTTATTTTACCTTCTGGAATATTGAAAAACAATAGCAATTAAATCATTGCATGTTTAATTTTGTGTTGGACATAGTAATGCAAGGTAATATGTTTAACTGTTATTATTAATTGACCGAGCGTAAGCGAGGTCTCCGTTTTAACTAGACCGTTCGGCATTTCGTCTGTGTGTCTGTCTCACGATTACGGCCAAACGCCTTGACCGATTTTGATGATTTTTTGCATGAATGTTCCTAGGCCGAGCCATGTATGTATACGGTTTTTTCCATTTTTCATTTTTAAACCCTTAAATAAAATAAAAATGACGGCTGGACCGTTTCTCTCAGTGTAAGCTTTTTTTCCAAAGCGAGTTTGTGGCTTAACCGTAAGTCGAATTTAAAAACTAATAAAATTTTGCTAAGCAAATTAAATTTTAAAGAAAATTGTATTCTTGATTTATTTCCGTATCTCTAAACGGTAAGCTCACAAAATGGCCGTACACTTCGAATTTGTTAAAAATCGTCCAAGTTTTTGAATTTCAACCATGTTTTTATACGTTTATTCTAAACCAATTCAAAAGTGTTCCATAGCTTTTTTGTAGATAAAGGTTTAAAAAATTTATATATGTCAGTAAAAAAAAATATTTATTGAAGTAAAATTAAGAAAGTTATTAGCTCAAGAAACAATCACGTTCAGTAACGAAAAGAAAATGTTTAACTTTAGGCCTACATAAAAAGTAGTAAAAGTTATTGTAATTTTTTCATAAATGTAAAAAAAATTCGTAATTTAGTTCTAAATAGAATTGTATAAAAATATTTATCAATTTCAAATTTATTATTTTGAAAACACCAGTTTTTATGTTCCTACTACAAGACTGCTAACAAAACTAGGCCTGTTTTGAATAGTAATTTAGGAATATATCATTTGCCCAAAAATGGCATATTATTATAAGAAAGTGTAGAGGATAAATCGAAGAATTGAACTATAAATTATCATTGTAAATTGCATAAAAGTATTTGACTTGAATTAATTACAAAATGAGATGAAACAAATGAAACCTCTCGGCGATAAAGGACATACAAAAAATGACCGTAGGACACCGTGGGAAGTGTTGGTACATGGGTTGAGATCACTATCACGACGCTTTAACATCGTTTGTTTTCATTATTTGTAATATTGGAATATGATATGGAACTTAAGTTAACTTATGATACATTGTTAAGTTTGAGTTATTTAAGTATGGAAATATTGAATTGTATGTTGTCCCTCTATAACGCGATATTTTTAGCTGTCTTACGCATTATTAACCTAAATAAAACACAATGCCTCTAAAAGAAAATCTTTAGCAGTTAAAGCTCAAGAAAAGAAATAAAAACGAGAACTAGAAATCCCGGAATCGCGGGAATTGTAAATAATGTTTCACTGGCTAAACCTTGTGCTTACTTCCTTACTGACACACTATTTTTAACCTAAGCTCCAAACCACATTTGTTATTTCAACGAGCGAGGTCTACTGTTCACAGAACTACTAGTTACAATACAATTTTAAAAATATAAACATATTTTTAACCATATTTTCCGAAATGTATTAATTAATTATTTTACTGATTAAAATATGTTTCTTAGTATTATTTAAAAAAATCCATGTAACATATCTTACGACTTTTACATTAGTTTGACCCCAATTACCACACTGATTAAACTTGGTCATGTGTTTTCTCTTAATCATTACAGATACAAAAGTGTGGAATGCACATTTAAGTAAACCAGTATCTATATTGAAATCGAGTTATAATTTATCTACGTTAGCGAATGACCAAACAAAGCCCTGTCAATGCCTACAACCATTCAAGTAATTGTTCATTTGTTTAATAAAATGTAAGGAATGACAGAAGGAAAACATTTAAATGTAAAAATAAAAACATTTTATTTGTAATGCTCCCACCACCTCAAATAAGATGATATATACATATTTGTTTATAATACTCAGTTACAATACGGTTTTAATAATAATAACATGGAAGTTATTTTTGCCGTGGTGTTATAATAAATCTACGGCTTTTTAACTTTTGGAACAACTGCAAATTCAAGGACACTACAATAAGTTTGCTTTCCCAAGTAGAAAACTCTTATTTCTACCTTGTACGTGTTGTATGCAAACACACCTGATGTTACGCTCAAATCAATAATCCAGTTCATCACATTATAAACACCCTGAAAAATAAAAGATACAAATTAATATCAATAATAAATTCAGACCGTTTTAAATGTGTTTTGCTGGCGTCCATTCTGTACCAAGTACAATCTACATACCAGGGCCGGCGCAAGGACCATGCGGAACATGCGGACGCATGGGGCGCCGCCAGGGAGGGGGCGCCGACGATCCAGCAAAAAGTTCAAGACCAAGGCGCCTTCAAAATTTTACGAAAAAATTTTTTGCACCGAAAAATGTTTGCCTAAAGGCCACCCTTTTCGGGGTTTAAAAGAAACTCCCTATTTCTGTTTAGCGCTTTTTAGGGACAGACAACCTACACCGCTATAGGGCACCATCATTTCAGAGTCGGCGCCCTTTAGTTTCAGTGAAAAATTCGCCCCCCCCCCCTAAAGACGTGACCACCCCGACTGCCCTTTTCGGAAATTAAAAGAAATGCCATATTTCTTTTTGGCGCCTCTTTACCGACACAAAAAACCACATGCACAGTTTAGGGCGCCATCCTTTCGAAATCGGTGCCCTTTGGTTTCAATGAAAAATTCGAGACGCGACCGCCCTTTTCGGGAATTAAAAGAAACGAGGAAACGTTTCCTATTTCTTTTTGGCGCCTCTTTATGGTTAGACAAGATCAGGTACAGGTACAACAGTATTGTATAGGACGCCATCCTTTCGAAATCGGCGCCCTTTGGTTTCAGTTAACAATTTGCCCCCCTAAAGACGAGACTACCTTACATTTTATACTAACTTCTTTCTTGTATGTGTGTGTGACATTAATGTAAAAACTTAACATTAACCTCAATCTTACAATGTTATCGAATTACCGATGTTACCTTATCTTATTGACAATTATACCTAACCCTTTACCTTTACCACGTTGTCATGATGTTACCAAATTGACTTGTGATATTGTAATGTAAATCTTACAATGTTACCTTTTTATGTTAAAAAGTTAAAATTATGTAAAATAAATATTGTATTATGATTAATTTGGTGTTTTCAGTATTCCACTTCCCCCACTTAACTTTCCATTTTATCATACATTTATTTAAGGTCAAAAAGACCGATGCTATATATATATATATATATATATATATATAATACACTGTATATGTATAGAGAATATTTTATATTTACTTTTATTTTTAAAACTGTCGCTAGATGTTATATTTTAATTTGCTTTTAAATAATTAAATAATTTCAATTTTTATACATTTGATAATGTACCTATTTTTTATTTCAATAAGGAGATATATAAATACATATACATATATAGGGGCGGGGGGAGGGGTTGTTGTGTATAGAGGGGGGGCGCCAAAAATGACTCGCATGTTCAGGAGAAACCCCTTGCACCGGCCCTGCTACATACTTAAACTCTAACTACCACGTTATACTAAACTATAAATTGTTTACTACTGGTACTACTGACGTCTAGTTGGCGGCATGGTAATCACAATGTCCGCGTTGATTAAATTACTTTAAGTTTTATTATTTTATTATTGACTAGATGAAACCCCTGCGTGATCCGTACGCCAACCCCATAGGATCCTTCTATACCCGTAATCATGTTACGTTTTCTTTATAATAAAGATATCCCCTAAACGTAAGGAAAAAATTTCTTCCTTAATAAATAAACAAAGTGTTTTTAAATGTAATTAAGTGTGTGTAAATGTGTTAGTGTTCAGAAATGTTTGTCAAAACCGTAATGTGTTTTTTTTAAATGTGTTAAAACAGTGTGACGAGGTACATGTATAAGTTATATATGGTAACCGATAAAACGCATGTGACCGTGACTGAATAAATTGTCGAAATGGCCGTCATGCAATAAACAAATATTTGGAGGAGCAGACTTAAGTAAAACAATACATAATATTATAAGATAAAACCTATGATACATTTTGAATTCTAGCAGCAACAATGACAAAATTGTAAAAAGGTTCCATTGTAGATAATGATTTCAGTTAAATGAATATTCATGGTTCAATGATAAACAAACACACTAACATATAACAAATTCGACCTCTGTGTGATCCATTTTGAATTCTAGCAACAAAAATACAATTTGTTTTTAAAGTTTCCATTGTAGATAATGATTTTAGTTAAATTAATACTCATGGTTCAATGATAAACAAATATACTAGCATCAAACCTATGCGACTTCTGTGTGATACATTTGGATTTCTAGCAAGAACAATAACAAAATTGTTAATATACGTCACATTGTAGATACCAATTCAGTTAAATGAAAACTAATGGTTCAATGATAAACAAACACACTAAGATAAAACCTACACGATATCTGTGTGATACATTTTTAATTCTAGCAACAACAATAACAAAATTTTTATTACGTCCCATTTTAGATAATCATTTCAGTTAAATTAATACTCATGGTTCAATGATAAACAAACACACTCTTGTGTCACATTCTTATCACATTTTTATCACATTCTTGTGTCAGATTCGAATCCTCACACCTCTAGGATTTGTCTCAGTTTTATTATTAATTAAAACTTGAATGACCGACCATTTGATGTTCTTCTTAAAAATGGTTACCTATATTCAGCACAAAATAGAACGAGTAGTTTAACTATAATCTAATCAGTAGAGGCTAAAACAATGCCCTTGTCTTATAAAAGAGAGTATGGAAATGAGTTTAAAATGCGTTGTTTAAGTAATAGTCTTAATAAAAATAATATACTTTCGGGGAAAGGAAGTTTGCTTGAATAAAAGGTGAAAACAGTTTTTTATATATAATTTGTTATCGGTTGATTCTGAGAAAAAATTTTAAGTAAAAATTGAAGAAGGCAAAACTACACACGTTTTGTACATTTACATTTTTATTGCTTTTAAAAGGGACCGTTATTTAGAAGCAAAAAGTTGAAATTAGATTAAGAATTTTGTTTAAAAATCGTCAAACCACTGTTATGTGAATCTGTCTTGTAAGTAATTAAATAAATATATATTGTAATTATTAAATATTTATAATTTTATGGATTGTTATGTAATGTAATAACATAAAATAAAATTCAGTTTAATAAATAAGCATATTAGTAGTACAGATATTTTGGTTCAAGTTTAATGCTATATGTTAGTAGCAGATGTGTAATAAAGCAAGTGACTCTTATAAACAAGCACTAGTTCTTTAGGCAGTACACAACAGACTGTCATTGCATGATTTCATATGCAAATTTAACTGAAGACGAAGCATAGGTTGTTAATAAAGGAGGGATGAAAACTCTTCTCAAATAGAACTAGAAACGGAACAATCAATGTTATATTTGACGGATATCAACTACACAAAGTGGAATGGCCAACTAATGATTAATTCCGATCCAAGTAAGTTCAATATGACACGTTAGAAAACAACTATAGTTCCCAAAAGTAATCGTTGTCTTTGGTAAATATCCGTTCCATGATGACAAAACAAAATAAATAAAATGAAGAGTAACAACGTATCATAGGCCTATCACTCTACAAAATAAATATTAACATAGTTATAAGCGTGCTTACGAAGAAGTTTTACTTTTCTTGGTATAAAAATTGATAGTATTCTCTTCTTGTCAGTGTATATAGAATATGTTAAGAAGAATATATATTGGTGATTTATTTATTAGTCAATCTTAAGAGTCAAGTAACTTTTGAATATTCAAAAATGGCATACTTTGCTTTCTTTGAAAGTATTATAAGATATGGACTTCTTATCTGGTGAAATAAAATATGAATTGTAATTGTAATTGTAATTGTTCATAAAAATCTTTGTGAATATTAACAAACTAAGATAAATTAGAACATTTCAAGCCACTGTTTGTTGAAACTGGTATTTTAACTGTTATAAACTTATGTATTTTTTATGTAAAGCATAATTTAAATATGTACCCAGTTAGAGGCATAATTCGTAATTAAAATACTAGATTTAGTTGTATTCTTAAGCAACGTAGATTCAATAAATTCAAGAATTATCATTTAGATCACTGAGCGTCGGCCATCTTGACTACTGACTGACATGCTAGGTCGCCAGTGCCTGCATGATCTTAATCTCTCAACATCTCCCTTTTTTTACCATTGACATTTTTCAAAATTAATTATAAACTAAACATAACATAAAGGTTCTTCTTAAATTAAAACATAAAAGACTTTTTTGTTTTTATCAAAATAACAACTCATTTCAACAGCATTAAAAATTTAAATAATAAATTTTAAATCTTCTGAAATTAAAAACAAATACATTACAATTTGTTTTTATCATAAGTTTACCATTGACATATTTCAAAATTAATTATACACTAAATATAACATAAAGGTTCTTCTTAAATTAAAGCTTTTTTTTCAAAATAACAACTCATTTCAACAACATTAAAAATAAAAATAACTTTAAAATCTTGTGCAATTAAAAACAAATACATTACAATTTGCTTTAATAATAAGTTAATCTTCTAGGATTTTTTATACGTCTTCCATATATTTTAGTTATATGACCTTGCATATTTTGAATACATTTATTTTCAGAAGATGTATTACCTGTATCTAAACTTATTCTGGACTTTTAGGCTATGTTTCACTATTAATAACTATTTCTCTTTCAGTTTGTGGACTGGATAATACTTTTGAGTGTGAAATGAATTTACGATTACCATTGTAACTCTAACCTTGTTCATCTCTTACTATGTACGATCTAGGATTAGTAACTGTGGATGTTACATTTCCGGGTGGCCAAGTACTAAAGAGTTTTTTTTAAATAAACTTTGTCACCCTGTTTTAATTTAGTTAAGTGCTTAGCTGTTTTGATGTTGTTGGTTTGTATTGTTTTGTTCCTACATTTGACTTTACACCATTTAGGTTTTACTACTTTAGGTTTTAAAGATTTAGAACTAACAGGTAATAAAGAATTACATTTTCTGGAAAATAAAAGTTTAGCCATATTCCTATAACATACAGTCCCAAATATGGATCTGATTTGGAAAACGCAGCTTTCTTCAATATGTTTTTTACTATTTTAACTGCAGCCTCAGCCATACCATTAGTCTGTGAATGTTTGGGAGTAGTTATTATATGATCAAAATCATAGACTTGTGAAAAATCTTTGAACTATTTTGAAGAAAACTGTGTTCCAGCATCAGTTACAAAAGTAATTGGTGTACCTTGTCTAGCAAATATTGATCTGCAATTATCAATTACACTTTTACTTGTTATATTTGGTAAACTCTGTACCTCTATATATTTGGAATAATAGTCAATTATGATCAAATAGTGTTTGTTATCAAATTAAAAAATATCTGCACCCAGTTTGCACCAAGGAGCATTTAGCACTTCATGGAACAATAATGGTTTTTTACTGTTCATTGAATTAAAAGTAGCACAAGTTGTACAATGACTTACTAATTGTTTTATATTTTTCAGAATTTATTTGAGGCGAATATACCAAATTACGAGCTCTCAATTCACATGATTGTGAACCTACATGACCTCCATCAAGGCCGACTCTACTACAGGCCGGAGCGCTGAATTAGTGACGTCACGGTCAGAGTGCTACCCGGCTGGTGATTCCCGTAAGAAACATAAGGCGCGCCCCGACATACTTTGCTTTAAACTGGTCTAATGTCGAAACTCTTCATCCTATTGCGCTGAAAATTTAAACTTAACTAAATAATAAACCACTTAATACTAAAACATGTTTATAAGTAGTGTAGTACTTTTTTATCTATATAAAACAAAGTAAGTTTCGAAGTTACATATATTTCAGTTCGTTTGTATGCTATATCTAGGTTTTATAAAAGTAACAGAAACCAATTATAATATAATAATTAAAGCTTAAACATTAAATCTGATCACTCAAATTTCTTTTACGGCAAATTTCTTATGAAATTTAAATCTATGTTTAAACTACATACAATTATATTTTATTAAGCTCAAAAATTACCTTTGGTGATGAAATGGTGATACAAGCAGTCTTTATAAGTTAATTAAATGTATCCACTTTCTTTTTTCTTGACAACCTGGAGTCACAAAATTTTGTTCTAACTTTAGAATAGTTATTGAGCAAAATATTGGACATTTTTGAAAATACTACGTGCACTAGGCCTGTGTAGGACAAAGGTTTCTGGCACTTTTCACAGTTCTCTTCAAGTGTACTGGCGCAAGCTTCTAGACAGAGGTGGCACAGTAATTGTTTTTGTTAACCACAAAGAAGAAACTGCTCCTCACATCTATTACTAATCAATACTTTAAAAACTTTTAGCATAAATTGCAGTATGCCTATTGTTAAATCAGTTGGATATTTTAAGTTGCCCCTATTTATAAGATCAATGTAATCATTACTTTTACTTTGGGGTGCTGTCATAACATTTTCTTAGCAAAACAACTTTAGGCAGTCCGCAAATTTTTTGCATTTGTTTTTTATATTCAAACAAATGTATCCTCCTATGTAATCCAACGCCATACAATCATTTTCAGTAACATTTTCGTTGTAACTGAGCTACTACTTCCTCAAACTCACTGAATTCATTTCCCGTATCAGTGCCCAAATATTCTTCTTCTGGTGAGATTTCCAAAGGCAGGAATATTTCCAAGGAAACTGTTCCTTTCACAGAAGACGATAATTTGATCAAGCTTATCGCTTTCATTGACGCGAGTTGAAATGACCGATGTCCCGGCCTTTACCTTTGATTATTGAACAAACTAAACAACTTATCGAAAAATATGTGAAATAAAAGTTGTAGTTTGTTTTTACCTCAAAACAAAAAATGTTTACGCTATGTGACTTTCTCGTGTCCCACTATCACAAATCTTGTATACTTTGAATTAATACAAATTCTAATATTTACTTAAGTAAAAGATTTTTACATCGCTGTATTCCGTATTTCATGCAGAAATCAAATATTTAAGTTGCATTATAAATAAATGACTGTAAAAAGGTCCAGGAACGTGTAAATGAAAGAGCGCTCCACTTACACTATGGCTGAGTTCAACCCAGACTGTGACGTAGCGGCTAGGGGAAGGGGAAGCACTCCGGCCTGTAGTAGAGTCGGCCTTGCCTCCATGCAATCTGTTTAACATCTCTCTTTGTAATTGTTTAGGTATTACTACCGACTCATTTAAAAAAATTATGTTGTCAATAATGTGCAAATTGTCTCTAATATTCCAAAAGGGTAAAACAATATACTAATTTTTTCTTTGTCCGGCCAACCTACCAAAATATAATTCTTTAATGTATCTAAACAGATGTCTTTTTCTGTTTTTTTCTTAATTATTTCTAGTTTTCTCTTCGATATAGGTAAGTTATCTTTAAACATTTTTATTTGACATATTACCTCTTCATCTAAACAATCAATTTCTTCCTTGGTTTCAACAGGAAGTGAAACTCTAGATAATGTATCAGCTATGTATAAATATTTACCAGGCTTATAAACCACCTTAATATAATATCTTTGAACTTTTAAGATCATAAGTTGAAGTCTTAAAGGAACTAAATTCAATGTCTTTAGAAAAATACTTTCTAATGGTTTATGATCAGTTTCTACAATTACTGATTTACCAAATATGTACTGATGAAACCTACTGCAACCAAAGGCAATAGCCAACATTTCTTTTACAATTTGACAGTAATTTTTTTGTGTATTTATTAGTGCTCGGGAAGCATATGCTGTGGGTCTACCTTCTGTCAATAAAACAGCACCAGTACCTGGTTAAGAGCGATCTACAGACACTACCAATTCTTTATTTGGATCATAATATGCTAAAATTGGTGGTTAGTAACTCTTTTAATTTATCAAAAGCTTGAGTTTGATTTTGTCCCCATTGGAAAGGAGCATCTTTATGTAATACAAATCTCAAAGGTGCTGTTACCGTTGACTAATTTGGAATACCTTTTGAAACATAGTTTGTAGTACCTAAAAATCTTTCTAATTCTTTTCTATTACACGGAATTGTCATGTATTTTATTGCTGAAATTTTAGATTGGTCAGGTGCAACAAAAAAGCATTAAACTTATGACCTAGAAACAAAATTTCAGACATTCCAAACTTACATTTACTGGCATTAAACTTTATACCATTTTTAATAGCTCTTTTTAAAACTTTCTCTAAAATTAAATAATGTCTTTATTTTGTGCATAAATACATATATCATCAATGTAGGTTACTACACCATCTATGTCCTGAAATAACTGTGAAATTTCCGTATGACACAAGTCTGGAGCACAATACCATAAGGTAGTCTTAAAAATGTATATCTAGAAAATGGAGTGTTAAATGTGCACAGTTTACTATTGTTTTCATCAAGTTTTAAAATCCAAAACGCACTACTCGCATCTAGGACAGAAAAGATATTACATCCCACAAATTTAGCAGTTATTTCTTCTGCGGTATGTAATTGATAGTGAGGCCTTTTTATAAATTTGTTTAAATTTCTAGAATCTAGAACTACTCTTAGCCCAGAGTTCTGTGGAGTAAGTAACTTAAACTTGTTCAACCATATGTACTAAATTAGTTAATATTATTATTACTAATTTTATCTGTTATAATTATGTGGTATTCTCTTATCGACATCATTTATAGGTTCTATAATAAAATACAATAATGTTACTTTAAATTTAAGTTAGTCTCTTGCATTCAAACCGTTCACGTGCGCGACTTGCTATCCCTAGCGCGCCTTGATACTACTACGAATTTTCCACGCCTACTCTTACAGAATTCAACGTAGCTCTGTTGTTTTTGCACTGATTTCCAAAAACTTGGTGTTGTTGTACTACTTGTTAGTTTTTCTAACAATAAATGTTCTGTAACATGTCCTAAAAACGTACAATATTTCCGATATTTCATTTTAAAGTAATTTCAAATTTTACTTTTTGCAAGAAATGTTGATTGGGGCCTAAAGTATAAGAGATAGAAGAAAAGTTGTTGTAACCTTTTTAAAGGGAAATATATTTAGGCGTAGATAGACGCTTAAACCACCTTTCTATCTTTAACAGTTTTAGAGTTAGACGCGGAAACGTAAACCATTCGCGCGCGCAACTTCCCCCCTCCCCCCCGAGTTGTGACCACCCTAGAAACGCGAGATCATCGATTTTTTTCATCTACTAGATATCCCCAACAAACTTTGTGAGACTTTCAGTGCATACTCAACCCGTGTAGCGCCTGGACTATATAATGATATCATCCAAGAATACACCAACACCTGGAATACCATGTAATGTTTGTTCCATTATCCGTTGGAATATTCCTGGGGCTGAAGCCATGCCATATGGAATTCGGTTGTATACAAATAACCCCTTGTGCGTACTAACGGTACAATAAGTTGTTGATTCAACATCTAGTGTACATTGTTGATAAGCATTACCGGTACTTAAGTCTAATTTGCTAAATTTATCCCCTTTTTCTAAAGTTGCAAAAATATCTTTTATTTTCAGTAAAGGATATCTATCAATTTGTAGGTTAGGATTTACCGTTACTTTGAAGTCTCCACAGATTCTTATACTGCCATTCTTTTTAAGGACTGGAACTATCGGTGTTCCCCATTCACTAGCTTTAATTTTTGACAAAATATTCTCAGCTACTAGTCTATCCAATTCAGCCTCAACTTTACCTTTTAGGGCTAAAGGAATTGATTTAGGTTTAAAATATTTTGGTTGCACATTATCTTTCATAATCAATTTTGCCGGTTCACCTTTATACTGGCCTAACTTTTCAGTACATACTTCAGGAAATTCTTTAAATATCTGTGAAGTTATTTTATCATAATTACTACTTTCCGGTAGCATTTCCGAATTATTAATATTACAATAAGGAATGGCAATTTGTTGTATGTTCAGATCTATGTTCAAACATCTATGTGACTAGTTGATCTATGTGACTAGTTGATCTATGCAAAAGGCATTGCCAAGATGGCGTAATAAAGTAACACTGAAATGACAAGACGTGTTTCATTTACCAAACCTAAAATACAAGTAACATGGCGCAGTCGGTATGATTAAACAAAAAAATAACAAGGAAAAGGATTAGATTACAAGCTTCTAAACAATGGACTCTATAATTAAACCTCCAATTGGATTCAACTGTAATGGTAACGTAGCACTTAATTGGCAAGTCTGGAGAAAGCGTTTTGAAACCTATATGTGGAGAGGAGTTGAACGAAAAACGTAAGTGTGCTTTACTTTTACACATAATAGGTGAAAGTGTCGTGGAAATTTATGAGACATTTCCAGTATAACATGAAACTTTACGTGAAATTCTTGATCAGTTTGAAAATTATTTTGTTCCAAAAGTAAATGTGACCTATGAAAGACATACATTTTTCATGTGCTGTCAAGAAACTAACATGACAATGGACCAGTATGCTACAGAACTTCGCCAAAAAAGTAGTACTTGTGAATTTGGTAATTTAAAAGATAGTTTAATTAGAGATAGGATAATATGCGGTATGCAAAGTGATAACCTACGTGAAAGACTGTTGCGTGAACATGAGTTAACTCTAGATAAAACTTTAGAGATATGTAGAGCTGCAGAAATTTAAAAAAAAAACAGGTTCAAACAATGGGACCTCAAGAAAGTTTAATAGATCAAATAAATTTTGATCAAAAAACTAATTTTAAACAAAACCGAACTGTACATAACCTAACAAAAGATTCGAAATTGAATAGGGCTAATGTTAAACCTAATTATTATAACAACAAAAGTCAGAATAAACAATATGAATTTTTGTGTCGTAATTGTGGTTATACACATTCAATAAATAAATGTCCAGCATATGGAAAGTCGTGTAATTTATGTAAAAAGGAAAATCATTTTGCAAAGAATTGTAAATCAGTATCAAAAAATAATTATAGAGGACCTAACTATAGGTCTAAGGCTCATGTTCATAATGTAAATAATAGTCTAGATATTTCAAATAATAATGAATATGATGAAACCTTTTTAGGTGTAATAAATGTATTAGAAAATAAACATATTTTGTCTAAGCCAAATAGTAAATTTCAAGATTGGAAGGTAGTGATTAAAATAAATGATGTAGACATAAATTTTAAATTGGATACTGGAGCACATGTAAATGTTCTACCATTTAATATACATTGTAGCCTAGGCCTAAATAATAATTTAAAGAAACAATTACACGAAAGTGACACTATTTTAACAACATATTCAGGTGAAATAATTCCTGTAAGAGGAGTTTGCTTTGTAGATTGTAAGTACAATAATGTATGTAAAACTTTAGAATTTCATGTAGCAGATGTGGGCCCGATGGCACCACCAATTTTGGGTTTAAAATCATGTGAGGAATTTAACTTACTAAAACGAGTAATGCCTCTAAAAGCTGAAATTAAGTATAAAACAAATGATCAAGGGTATAGGCCTAATTCAACTATGCAGATTGTGTCTAAAAATCAAAACTAATTTGTTGGTTTGGGCAAGTTAGATATAAATTATCACATTACTATTGATAAGAATGTATTTCCTGTAGTACATGCTCCTAGAAGAATTCCGTTTGCATTGAGAGTAAAAGTAAAACAAGAAATAGATAATTTAGTTTCTCAAGAAATAATTGCAAAAGTAGATTATCCATCAGAATGGGTAAATTCTTTAGTAGTAGTCCACAAACCAAATGGAAAGATTAGGCTTTGTCTAGACCCAAAAGATTTAAATAAAGCAATAAAATGAGAGCATTATCCTTTGCCAACAATAGAAGACATTACAACAAAATTAAAGGGAGCCAAATTTTTTAGCATTTTAGATGTATATAGTGGATTTTGGCAAATAGAACTAGATAAGCCTAGCTCAGATTTATGTGTTTTTAATACAACCTGGGGACGCTATAAATTCTTAAGACTTCTGTTTGGATTAAATTCAACTTGTGAAGTATTTCATACAAAATTTAGAGAAACATTTGAGGGTCTAGAAGGGGTTGACACCTATGTAGACGATCTTTTAGTTTGGGGGTCCACGGAAGAAGAACATAATGAGCGTCTTCAGGAGGTATTTAGAAGAGTCTATAATAAGAATGTAAGATTTAATAAAAATAAATGTAAATTCTCTCTTACAAGTATCAAATATATGGGTCATGTTTTTAATGCTTATGGTGTTAGTCCAGATGAATCAAAAATAGAAGCTATAAAAAATATGCAAACACCAACTAATTCAAAAGATGTAGAACGTTTTTTAGGTTTGGTAACCTATGTTGGTAAATTCATTCAAAATCTTTCTGAGAAAACTGCTCCTTTACGCATATTGTTAAAGAAAAATGTTGTTTGGCACTGGGATGAACAACAGGTTAATGCGTTTGAAAAATTAAAGCATTGTTTATTACAAAGCCAATTTTACAGTATTATGATGTTAATAATCCTGCTAAAATTGCAGTAGATGCATCTCAAAATGGTATGGGAGCAGTACTTCTGCAGAATGATTTACCTGTAGCCTATGCCTCTAAGGCATTTACAGACACA